>BMAO01021672.1:0-18598 GCA_019973975.1 Trichonephila clavata | reverse complement strand
TATCATTTTCGATCTATCTGCCAATGAAATTTGTATTTATTTATTATTATTATTTTCTATTTTAAACGTGTTTATCTCTTTTTGTAAATTGTGTTTTGAAACATATTGCATTTTTGTGTTTTAAATATGGAATCTAAAATTTTTCAATGAAATAAAAAAAAATTTTACTTCCAACCCTCAAGTTGTATTTAGAGTTTTTGCTCGCTCTTAGAATAACTAATTTTTAAAAAAAATACAAAATAATGAGATTTATCTCAAATTTGAAATATTTAGACATTAGTTATCTCTTGCCGCTTTGAATGTTTTTAAAATTTCATTATGACGACGTTAATTAGCCCAAAGTAGGTATACATTTACTTATACAGCAATACTTTTATTATAGGTTTAATTACATACATATAATTCCACTTTTGAATCTCGAAGGTGCTCAAATGTCCACTTTCGGCATTGATGCATTCCTGCAACCTGTCCCCGACACTCTCACACACAGTGTGACACAAATTAAGGTTAAAACGAATTCCCTTAAACGCATCATCGATGAAATTCTTCAACTACCGTACTGTGACGGGTTTTCTGGAACAATTCTTATCCTTTACTACTCCCCTGGAAAAATAATCCTTTGGAGTTAAGTCCAGGGAACGTAGTGGCCAATCAATGCTCCCCCGTTTCTCTTCCAATGATGTGGGAATGCATAAACCAGGTATTGGCGGATCGCGAAAGAAAAATCCGGTGGGGCCTCGTCCTCCGAACAATTCCTCCGCGGAATTATTCTTTCAGTTCCCCAGAGTCGGGCTGGTATGCAACAACTTCGATCAACATGTCAAGATACCTGGGGCCATCAACGGTTCCATAAAAAAAGACAGAACCCCCGACACCAGACCAGGATTTGCCACCCCACACTGTGACGCCTGGCTGATTCAATTGCGTAGTCACAATGACGCGTTGGTTTTCCTCTGCCCAGTACACAGAGTTAAGTCTGTTGACGTGACCAGACAATTTAAAACAGGCTTCATCTGTCCACACGATTTTCGAAAACAGGTCTGATTATTCAGTCAGTTGATAACGCATTTTCTCACAGAACTGTAGTCTGCCGTTTGGATCGTTTTGAAGAAGGCCATGCAACAGTCTGGGGCGGTACAGCTTAGGTGCATCAGGCATTGTAATGATGTCTTCTGGATACCCAGCCCCAAGACACTTGTCACGTGGGATTCTTTGGATTGTTTACGAATGTAAGGGATACCTTCATCTGATTTTCCTGTATTAACGTCGTGCGTGGTCGTCCAGACTTCGGTGCATTGGCGACGGAACTCTTGGTCTCAAACTTGTCTTTGATGCAGTAAATCGTAAAACGTGATGGTGCGTCGCGGCACGGGTAAATGAAATTAATTTTCCGTATCCTACGCACGGTCTCTGCATATTTTCGTTTTTCCAGTAAGTCCACCGACGGTGCTCCGCTCAGATTTCCAGTCATGGTAAAAGAAATATCACAATCAGATATGTATATGTAACTGTATACCTACTTTTTGGCCACCCGCATTCATTTTATCCGATCAAAATTACATAATTATATAAATGCTTCATAATTATTTGCAGATAGTAGTTTTGTATCTCGCCGGTTTTTCTAGTGTTCATGTTATATATCTCTCTCTATATAAAAAAAGCTTTTTGTGATGCTGTAGTAAATTTATTTATACATAAGGCATTGGTAATTAAAAAGCAGCTACATCTTTACAAAAAAAATGGAGCAAAATCACAGTTTGGACAAATATACATTTATGATAATGGTCAGTTAAACGTGACAATGCATTGCAAATTTTGCAGCCAGTTATGAATATAGAACTTTGTTTGAAATTCAGAATAAAAACCAAGATCAAGAGTGTCTTCTGTGTTTTCATACAAACCTTAAAGATCAGCCTAGAGTTCATGATAAACCGTCATGCAATGAATTAGTTGCTATCATTACGAGATAAAAGACGGTTCTATAGATAGAGAGGTTGATTTTAGAGTTTATCCGAAGAGTGAACATGACTCTCTCAATTTGTGAATTTTAACTCTATTTTCAAAATTTACTGTAATATGAACAAGGGCTACCCCCCCCCCCAAATAAATAATACTAAAATAATTTAACATTAATTCAGTATTCAAATGTCTATGAAAATTTAAATGTACTAAGTATTTTAATTTAAGATAACAATGCCATTTGTTCGTGACAACCCTTTACAATTTTCTATATTCTTTTTTCCCAATCACCACTGTTTTGAAAAGAGATATGAATTACCACTTTATGAATTCATAGCGTGCATAATATTGGGATCAGAAATTTTAAGATATCAAATATTTCAGTGACTTCAAAAATTTTCACTGAAATATTTTTTCTACAAAAAAAAAGCCTAAATCATAACATGAGTTTAGATGTCATAATATTATAACGAATGGAAAATGTTTGAGTTTTGAACACTTATTCGTAAAGTTACCATTGGAGTTAACAATCAGTGGCGTAACGGAGAGTATTAGGGCCTCCCTGAAAAATCAGGTTTTGGGCCCCAAGTTGGATCTTACAAGGGATTGCAATAAAGGATTTAGGCCCCTTAGAATCCTGGGCCCCTACACCGCGGAGGTTGCGGGGGTGTGCGTTACACCACTGGATAACATGCTAAAGCGAAGGAATCTTAATAACATTTTTAATGCTAAAAAACTAAGAATGTAATTGATATTTTACATCAAATGGTACTAATCATAATGTCTGCATTATTTTTTTAATTATTATTTTTTTAGCTAAATTTACGTTTGAAAAACAGTGTAAAACACAAAAAGATAATAAATAAGGTGAATGTTATGAAACCTAAGCACTATCACATTTTCTAAACTTTTGCATTGTGTTTTTCGAAGATTTAGACAATTAAATTCACTATGCATTTTCATTTTTTCTCATATAAATATTTTGCAGAATCGGGGATTCGAACTGGTTCAACTTACGGAGTCATCGTCAATTTTTAAAAAATATTTATGCTTTTTTGTTGTACAAAAGTACGATCACGTTAGTTATGAATTTTTTTAGTATGTGTAAAAAATAAAAAAAAAATTAATTGCATGAGAAATTGTATAACTTTTTCTTGACAAGTGCTGGATTTTTTCCTAAATCTTGAAGAATAGGAGCACACTTTCAATAAATGTTCGACATTTTTTAACTGTTTTAATTGTTTAAAAACTTGCTTTTAAAAGTTCTTTGGAGCTGTAAGGATTAACGCAAAGATTTCTTAAGAACTGCACCACACTATTTTTTTTAAATGGTTTTAAAATAACACGGTACACAAATTCAACGAATTTTTTGTTGCGCGATTTTGTTTTGTTTTGTTTTAGCACGGATCTGAAAAAAATTGAGAGTTTCTTACCCGTAAAATGAGGACGATTTGATCGAATTTATATCAGTATAAAAAATAGAAGTCGATTACGATGAATTCTCGAAGGAGAAGTTCAACTATTAACAGCTGGTTTCATTCGAGAGGGCTTGAAATTTGCTACCAAGTATGGAACAACATTTTTTCCTCGTGATCCTCACATAGAGAGTGCATTGAAATTTCAACGTAATCATAAGCTTTGTGTAGAAGGGTATCAAGTATTACACAAGCAATTTGAGAAATCAAAAAAAAAAAAAAAAGAACGTGAAAAGCCACGCGATAGAAGTGAAACTTCTTTGGCGACGTTGGCCGTAAATGCAGGATAGATCTTATTATATAAACTGCTGAGATAACTTTAATCAAATAAAATTCAAACTTCATTTATTGTATGGAAATATTTTTATTCAATTTTCTGCATCATCATTTTCAAGAAAGACACAATAGGTGTGTGGTAACTAAAGTAGGATATAAAAATCCTCGATTGTAGTCAATCAAGAAAATGTGAGAAAACTGCATCAATCGTATATTATTTTTCCTTCTCTAGAATCAGTATCTTGTCCAATTCAATGTCCGTTTCAAGAATTCAAGTATTCATTGTCCAATTCAGTGTCCGTTTCAAGAATTCAATGAGTGGCTTTGCTTTTCTGAAGCAAAATTAACATTCAAGTTTCCAGTTAAGATAATCGGCTTTTAATCATCGAATCTAATGATTTCAGCAGCCTCTGATATGTACAGCACTATATCTTTATGGATAAAGATGATAAAAGCTGCGACAGAACTACCTGGTGATATATAGACCTTCGCCTGGAATTGCTGCTAGTTTTGCTTTTTTTTTTTCATTTACGAAACACTTATCCTCTTTTTGCATATGTTCTAGGCTATCTGAGCAGAATTAATTTTGATTCAATGGAAATAAAAATTAATAATATAAACTTAATGCATCACTAACAGAAGTCACTGTGTTTGTTTACAAGACGCTATCCGTATCGATTCTGCGCGAACGTTAATGACATATACACAATGTCCCAGCCACTCCCGTAACGGGAAGAGCCATATAATGGTAATATTTTGGGTGCGTTTATTCGTTGAAAACGGCACGTTTATAACATAAAAACTACGAAAATACGCCCCGCGAGTTCGTTACGAGAGTAGCAACACTTAATGTCACGAATACCTAAGCGCCTTTCGCCCATAGCAGCAAAATTTACTTTTGATGCACAATGAACTAAATTCATGTGACGTCACGATCACGTGAAAACTAGGTCACGTGATTGCCCTGTCGTTTGTTTACTACTATCGCTAGGACTATTTTGCTATCGCAGTTTCACATTGTACTTTTAAAAATGTCTCATTTTGCTAAAATGTTGCTCAATCAATAAATAAAAGGATGATTGAGGAAAACAAGATATTAATCATTCAGCTGAAAAATTTTAGTATGATTGAGCTCATCTAGGGCACAAATGACGAAAACCCGAGGTCAATCGGTTGCTTATTGGCTGAGAAAAAGGTACAACAAAATATGGAACGAAGACGAGGACAAAGACGAAATTTGCCCCCTAATAGTGCTTTTCTTACACTACGTGAAAAACGCAATAAAAATCGCATTTTTTCATATACCAGTGCAAAATATGAGTGTTTTGAAAGCATGTTGAAACGTGAGGATTATAAACCATCTCCTCACCGTTTATTATGTATACAATTACTTTGAAGAATATTTTCAAAACCGACGCCAGCTTAAACCAAGCTTTATTTCACTATTTATGTCTTCACGAAAGAAACCTCTTCAAAAAGGATTTTGGAGAGATGTAGACTTTCACAAGCATGTAAATACTTCAAAGCAAATTTTTGTTTATTTTAAATAAAATTATATAGAGAACATACATAAGAAATTAAAATATGTTAATTAACTTAAGAAAATTTTGGTTTATTTTAAATGAAGTTATATTGTGAACATATAATCTTTAATTTATTTAAGTGTTACTTATTTTACGCATCTTCAGAGTAGTAACAGAGGTACTTAAGTATTTATCTATTTAAAATTAGAACACAAGAATATGGACCATACATGTCATATCAAAAACAAGTATTTTTTTAACTTATATTGCTTTATAACTTTACAATGTTACTGGGAAAAGGGGAAAAAAACATTTTTGAGTAGTATTCACTACAAAAATGGAAAAATATCTTAATTTACTACAGCTTCATTAATGTTAACACTAAATGAGGAATCAAGTACCACTTGCAAACATTTGAAATCAAAATGATCATTTACCATTTGTAAAATTACACATAAAAAAATTGTGCAGCACTTTGAAAGTCTTTATTCGCTGCACTATTTTAGGCAAAAGATATATTTTATCAAGAATTGAATTACAAATATGGTAAAAAATTAAGGCATAAAGTTTTAAAATTAAAATGTGTGTAATAGAATAAATTTGTGTCTATATATTGAAAATAATAGTCTTGCTCACAACTACATGATCAAAATAAAATAGTCATTTAAAATAGTCATTAATCATTAAAATAGTCAATTTTTATTTTTTACAAAAAAATAAAAATTGTTATATATTTGTGTGGTATTCATTAACGTATCTGTTTTTCAGAGTTTGACTGTGTGGTATAAACCTATCACAGAGAGAGAGATGTGCAAATATTTTTACTATTTATAATAAATATGCATTTATATTGGTGTTTGCACAATATATAGAAGATTTATCATTATAGATTAGATTTATTTTATATCATTATATTTATTTTTACATAAATATAAAAGTCTAAAAGACTCATGTATATTGACATCATCCTGCTTATAATTCCTGAATAAATTTGTTGCATGAGTTACTTACCAATATTTACCCAAGAAAAGTATTTGGATGAATTTTATTTTTATCGTGAAGAGAAATACAGAAAATCTTTTTCAAAATTATTGTTAAGGGGTTAATTGGCCAAAGTCATTGATATTTTTGAGATAAGATTGTCCTGGTGAAACAATGCTATAATGAGTTAATTAACTTTCTTCTAAGTAGAAGAAACTGTGATTTTGTTTAGAATGGAACTCAATTTATTCATAATAAATTTTGGTAACTTGTTGATGTAATAATGATTTTAATCTTTATTAATATATTTTCAAACGTTAAATTTCAGAGAGAATTCTGTATCTTTTCTTTCTGATGTTGTTTTATCTTCCATTTTTTTTTACAGTATAAATATAATTATATGTAAAGGGATACTTTTCACTCATATAAGTGATAACAAAATAACATAGAGAGAGAGTACATTTCTTCAAATAAGTTTTAAGTTTGCAAGAAATGGAACTGGAGTATTTAACATTAAACATAAATACCTGGTCAAGAGACATAACTAGTAGAAATTGTGAACGGAAATTTTATGTAACTATTCATATATATATATATATATTGTTTTAATTTTTATATTATTTAAAAAAATATATATATAATATATTGTGTTGAATTTTTTTATATCTTATTTGAAATCCTTGTGTTATAAAAATAAAATGCATTTTCATCAATAGATAAATATAATGGATATTGTTTATCAATATGAGATAAACAATAGTTTAAAAAAGTAAATTTTTCAAATTTTTTTACAAGTTTAACTTATATTTTTGGAGTTATCTACTGTTTATAGATAAATCATACAATTATTTTTTATAAATTATATGTAATTCAATAAGAAAAAAAATATATTTAAGACTAAAGATAATTAAATTGAATTTCTGATAATTATTGCACTTTTTCTGATGAAACATTCCCTTAATATTGCATAATAATTTTAAAAAAGTAGATCAACATGTTAAAGGAACTTTATACAAAGACAATTAAAAAAAATATTAAATTTGTCATAAAAATGTGTAATGCAAACTTTTAATATAGTTCATACTAGCATTAATAACATTAATTAGTGATCCAAGTGTTGCATACCTACACATTATATTTAGTAACCCAGATATAAAACTGCAATTTCCAATAGAAAACTATTCGGTTCTGCAAAACATTGTACTAACGAGTAAAATTACAAACACATGTTTATTTAGTGCATGTTTTTTTTTTAGAAAAGTTACAATTTTTTCCAATTTCTTTTTCGTTGCTTAATATAACAAGGGCATTTAATCATTCTGTACACATACATGACTAAAAGTAACTCTTTATTAATTTTAATGGCCTTAAAGAGCACTTTCTATAGTGACTGCAACTTAGAGAAAAGTATTATAAAACAGTTAATACATGTAGAAATAACTCATTGTAATCATTTAGTTCACTTTTCGCCCTGACTATATGTACTTTATATGTAATTAAATAACTCATAATAATGGATAATCACATTATTAATATGAATCATTTCTTTAACTAAAAAAATGAAATAGTATTTTCTTTTATTACTTTAAACAATCATTTCTAAAAAAAATTCCAAACATTTTTAAAGAATAATTACTAATTAAATCAGACAGTCAAAGATGGGGAACATTTCAAATATCTTTAAATGCTCCATAATATTGTAAAACACACACACACACACATATATATATATATATATATATATATATATATAAGGTACTTATATGCAACACAATGTAAAAATAAAATTCATTTTCATGCAGTAACTGTTCCACAGTAAAATAAAATATCCATTCGAATTTTAAGTGTAGGTAGGCAAGCTTGATGTAAATATAATGTTAAAAAAATTCATTTTCATCACAGGATAAATACCATATCAACTCTAATATTTTTGTACAAATGGGGGGAGGGGGGAAATGATGGAAAAAAATACACTTTCAGCAAAAGATATTATCTACATTTATCTATAACTTTCATATTACCTAATATTCTATATACACAGGCTTCAAGAAACAACATTTTTCCAAGTTTAACATGTACTTCAAAAAAAAATAATAATAAATAAGATAACAACAAATCATCAAATTAAATTTGATCATTTCTAAAAATTGTTGCCTTTTACGATGGCATCATTTCCTTTAAGAATATTTTATTTTAATTTAAAAAAAGAAATTACATCAATTTTTAACAGTAAAGAATAATTATTAATAATTTAGAAATCAATAATTTGTGAAATGTAAAAATCAAAGAAAAATTTATTTTATTTTTGTAAACATTCCTTTCACAAATTATCATCAAATTATTTTACTTCAGAATAAATATTTTCTCTTGACTTTGAATTTTGAATTAAAATTATAAACAGACATTTTTATATATTATTTACACTTAACTGACACTGTATTTGATAATAATAGTGAGTTCTTTTTAAGGAAATGATACAATTGCTATTCAATAGTCAAACAGTTTGAAGTTTTTTAAAAGAAGTTGTATTGATCCTATATACTGTAAGCCATTCTTGCGCAAAAATATATATTTAATAATTACTAAATTAATTGGGAATTAAAATAACTAATAGATGTGTACCAGGTTCTAGGATCCAACCTAAATAAATATACCAGCTAACACTATTTGAAGCAGATGAATACCTAATTAGATAAATAAATTAGAATAAAACAAAAGTTATATCAAAGAGTTGTTGAGAGTTTTTCCTAAAAAATATATACACTAGAATAATGCATAAAATACAATGATATCATATATTTTAATTAGATAAAATTAAAGCACAAGAATATCAACAACTTACGTATAGGTTTTAACACGGGAATGAATGACACGTGCAAATGTTGCCCTTGTTGTCACGTGATTCCCCGCGTGGCGTCGTTCAGTCGCGCGAATTTAGTCCATTCCCCTTAGCAATCGTCCAACTTTTTCACGGATATGACGCAAGTCACGAGGTGTGTACCTCCGCTCTCTTTTCCTCCTGCTTGCTATCTCCTCACCATGGCGACGTTTCGGGGAGATGGGGGGGGGAATCACTACTTCCGTTCGCTTTTTCACTGTTACGCAAAACTGGGTAAATTTCCCATTCACTCCCGTCCACAAAGAAGTTTCACTTCAAAAATTGTAACGATTAAAAAAAAAACTGAGGCCGTTAATAACGAAGAAAATTCTTCGTTTGAACCAAAATCGACAATTGTACGAGAGATATCTAACACATCTAATGAGGATAGCATTTTTGATCCAGTTCGTAATAAACGTGCACGCTTGTTCACAAGCAGCGATGAATAGTTGTTAGTAGTTTTATTTTTAATTTCAATTTCAATTTTTACTTTTTGACTGCACTTTCACTGTACACTTGCTTGAAATTTTTGTAAAAAATGAATTGCTTTTCTTTTATAAATATCGAATATGGATTTTTTTTTTACTTTTTTTGCACGATTTTTTTGGAAAATATTAAAAGACTTTTCATCTTTCACGAATTTTTAAAATTGTGGAACATATCTCCAAATTTACCATTTATCGCATGCTAAGAAACGTATTTACTGCGTAAAAAAAATGGGTTTGTATCCAAGATTTTCCTTCCTCAATGAATTGTTCCTATTTGGAATTTAGTTTACTCAATAGAAGAGAGAGAACTTCATATATTTTATGGATTTTGATTTTTCATATATAAATCAAACATAAAATTTACTGGCTTAGGAATCACTTTAAGTACAAAAAATAATTAAATTAATTTTAAATATGATGAAAAAATTTCGGATCATTAATCTTGTATATTTGTTCTCTGCTATATTTATAACTCGGATTTTCAGAATCAAACTGCTTCGTTGAAAGGATTATTTATGTTATGTCTGGGCGCTTCTTTCCTCTCGTCAATGAACGGCGCTTCCGTTTGACGCATGCGCGCGGAACTGATCCTTATATTATGTAACATATTTTGTACATTTTTTTTCCCCATCAATTAATAGAAAAGAAATATGAACTGGAAATGTGTAAGCAGAGCTTAAGCATTTTCTTCAGAGTAATTTAACTTCAAAATGTGCAAATGAATAAGCTCAATCGTTACTGATAAATTTTGACAGACAAAATTTACTAATCGCTGACTTTCCCTACAGATCTCTCTGTTGAAAAGAAAAAGGAAAAATCAGAGGTAAGTGCCTTTTCATACTTACCTTAAAAAAAAAAATTGACGATATTTTTGCTAAAAAATCTTATACAAATAATAGACTTTATTACATGCGATTGCACGAATATAATTCAAAACAAATTGTAACTTAAATCCTTTTTTAAAAAATGCCCGAACTGTTAATTTAATAACCCAGTAGATAAAAGAGTTAGAACACATATTTACATATTTGAAAAGAAATGCGATCTTTTCTATTTTGAAAAATATTCACCAAAGGGGTTCATATCGCAACAAATTTTTACTGTCGAAAAGTTAAACTCTATAACAGAATGCTTCTCAAACATTCAATATTTACGACCCAATTTTCAATCAAAATTTTCATCGCCTTCTCCTCCACATACAATAACAATGTATTGAATGCAACAATAACGTATTTTGAAGCTAATGCTACAATACGACCTTAAAATTATCAAGATAAGTATTAAATTTTGTATATAACAAGCCCATGGGAGGCACTAATAATTATTAAACTTGTTTTTAGTTAAGTGTTGATAAATTAACTATCAAAAACATTTTGTAGTACAGATATATTTTTTCTGTCAATGTAAATGTGTATTTAATTTTTTTTGTTGGAATGTATTTTGTTTTGCTTTCTTTCAGTTAATTAATACTTTTCTTAAATCTTTTATTTTCAACTTTTTTTTCTTGTTTTTTTCTTTTATTATTTTTGTGTTGTCCTTTGTTTTTTGTCAATATTCTCTGTTTCTCGTTTGTTTGCAGTTGTCTTGTAATCCGCCATTGGAAATAAAAATAAAACAAACTTTTCAATATGCTCGCGTTCCCACATCGGGATATCACGTCCCTCTTAGGGGGCACGTCCCGCAATATGAGAAATCCTAGCTTAGAGAATTTAATAAAAAATAAAACGGGGCTCACAGAGCATGTGTTTTCCTAGCCTTATGTAGTATATACGGCATTATATAAGTAAAAAAAATAAAACTTACGTATATATTATTGTACAAAGGTATTGGCGACATTTTATGAAGGAAAACACTTGGTTGCCAATTCAGCGCATACGACACATGGGAAATCAGGGTTGCTAACTTTTGGCGATTTACCTTGAACGTTGGCATTGTTGCGATAGTACGTAAGTACCATATAGACATGCATATTATATAAATATAATCTACATAAGTAATTTACATGTAAATATTTTTAAATGTAACATCTAATTGACATTTAAATCGAATATACTCATATACAAATAAATAAGAACGCATAATTCTTTTAGCGCCCATTACAGAAAAAGAACAAAATAAACAAATCCGCCGATGAATTTGCACGAAAAAGAGAACCGCTTAACACCCGCATGCTAAAATGTCATAAAAGAAACACAGTACATCTAAACAAATGGATTCTCTTCTCCTGAATAAATCAGAAGTTCTTACTTCTATCGTGAGGTCATAAGCGCACACACAAACTTTTTTGTATTTCTATAATTTTTAGCCTAATGTGTGTGTGTGGGCAGTTTACATTTTACCTCCATATGATAACAATGTACTGAATTCAATAATGTACTTTGACGCTAAAGCTGCAATACGACTTTAAATATAAACCGTACAAATTATGATGAGTATTAAATTTTGAATATAATTTTGTGTATGATGGGAGTCATTTGCAATTATTAAACTTGTCCTTAACTTAGTATTGATTAATTTATTACCAAATGCATTGAGCAGTACTAATACATTTATAAGTATATTATATCATTGCTAATGTGTATATTTTATTATTTATTATACCAGAATGTATTTTGTTTTGTTCAACAGAAAATAATATTTTTCAAAAATAATATTTTATTATCTACTTTTCGATATGTCAGCGCCCCCTCATTGGGTTATCATGCCCCCAAGAGGGGGGGGGCGCCTCACAGTCGAGAAACGCTGGTTATGCAGCGGTCAACGTTTGATAATTTTCCGCGGTCTACTTGGATGGGGGGGGGGGGGGATTGTTTATATTTTAGATTGTTTTGATTTAATAATTTTAATTTATAATTGTTGCGTTCAGAATATTGTTGTTGTTTCTTATGCCACCTGATCTCGACTGCGTCAGATTCAGCTCCGCGAAATTCATCATGGCACGGGACTGGATGTACGCCTATCGTTTGCCGTAGCCTTGAGCACCATTCAGGTGACAGAACTATTTAACTCGGTTCCACCCCAATTTTGAGGGAAAACACAATGTGGGAGGGGCAGGGACCTCCCACTTCTCTTCCCCTTCCACCAACCTCACGAGGGGACTTGTGGCTCGACGGCTATTTAAGTATCCCCATGCCTCTAAGGCACTTCACATTTACAAACATCCATGTCTTCTCCGGGGTTCGAACCCAGGCCGTACGGCACAGCAGTCAGGAACGCTAGCCACTCTACGGGATGGGCGACGCGTTCAGAATAAAATACAGTTTGGCCAAAAAGGGGGGGGGGTAGTTAATGGAATGTAAGTGATTTCCGTAGAAAGTCTCAGTAAATAAAATAGTAATAATTTGATGTTCCTTGGGCGGTCCGGTACCATTTGAACCACGGGCCACTATTCGCTTGCGGCCCAGAGTTTTGAGACCACTGGTTTAGATGGTATAGTGCTCGCTTAGCATATGCCATACAGTGAGATCGACGCCCGGCGTTTCCACTTTTTTTTTATTCCATGAAACACATCATATTTGATTCCATTGCTTAAAAACTGAAAATTTTTTTAAAATATAAATATTGAGGTTTAAGTTTTCCAACAGATTTGCTTAATATTTTATTAACTATCACTATATTATCTCTCAGTGATTTTCTTTTCTCCAAAGTGTAAAATGTAAATTAATTGTGATACACATACCGAATATACGATGTGGTATCGGGAAGCTTTCAGATTTGATGGGAAAACAAGTTTTGTTTGAACTTAACCTAATTTTGACTGCCATTTCCTACAAAATAGTTACCTTGTCAACATATATATCGATACTAGCTGTTACCCGCCCGCTTCGCTGGGTATTTCATGATGTTTTATAAATTTTTACTGCTTATATATATGTATAAATTATTGATATCTAAGTCCTAGCATTAAGAATTCGATTGTATTGAAAAATATACTTATACCTATAACTGTCACCTGTTGATAAAAAAAAAGGGCAGAACTCATCTAATTTGTATTTTCTAAAAATCTCTAAAATTGAAGTATAGAATGATGTTTGCTCTTTCGTAACTCAAAAACCAAGAGGATTCCCGCAAAACCAATATTCGGTGGATCTCTACTCCGTAAATTGGACATGCAAGCCAAATTTCAAGTCTAAATCTACTAGAAAAAAACAAAAGTTTTACTATCAATATCCCCGTAATCTCGTTGAGAGCCGTTTTCCAAAATAACCAGTCTTAGCGGAATTCAATTCAACAAAAGAAAAATGCAAACAAAATTTTATTATTATAGTCCTTGTAGCTCGAAAAAAGTAATTTTTTTGTCAATACGTCCCAGTAACCCCCTGCAACCCCCAGAACTTGATTTGCTCAAAATTTATTCTTAGTGGATCCCTATTCAACAAAAGAAACATGCTTAACAAATTTCAAGTATATGTGTCTAACAAATAAACACAGGAATTTTTTTCTGTAACTCCTCTTGACATCTCGCAAACATTTTTAGGGGTCAATTTTCGTTTTACTCTTTGTTAGGGGAACTCTATTCCATGAAAGGAACACGCCTACCAATTTTCAAGCAGGATCATCAAATAGTTTAAAAATGGAAATATTTATCGATTACGCCTCTTAATCTCCCGAAATTAAACTTGGTAGTTGATATTCGCGAAACCCATTTTGTAGCGGTTCTCTACTTTACGAAAGGAATCTGCTTATCAAATTTCAACACTGTACGTCTATTTAGTTTAAAAATGGGGATAATTATCTATAACGCCACTTGAGCCCCCGCAACGCCACTTCTGGGTCTGTTTTCAAAAAACCCATTTTGTAGGGGAATTGCGCTCTATGAAAGGAATCTGCTTAGCAAAATTTGAAGACTGTGCGTAAAATAAATTAAAAATGCAAAGAAATTATCAATAACTCCCCTTGAACCCCCGCAACACCACCTAGGGGTCGATTTTCACAAAACACATTTTGTAATGTATTTCTATCCTATGAGAGGAATCTGCTAACCAAATTTCAAGACTGTGAGTCTAATAGTTTAAAAATAGAAATAATTATTTATATCTGCCCTTAACCCCCGCAACACCGCTTGGGGGTCAATTTTCTCCAAACCCGTTTGTAGCGGATATTTACTCCATGAAAGAAACATTCCTACCAATTTTCAAGCAGGTAGGTCAAGTAGTTTAAAAACGAAAATATTTATCTATTACGCCACTTAATCCATCGCAACGCCACTTAGAGGACTGTTTTCACAAAACCTTCTTATAGCTGATCTCTACTCTATGAAAGAAATCTATTTATCAAATATAAAGACTGTGCGTCTAATAGTTTAAAAATGGAAACAATTATCTACAACGCCCCTTAAGTCCCGCAACGCTACTTGGGGCAATTTTCACGAAACCCATTTTGTAGCGTATATCTACCCTATGAGAGGAATCTGCTTACTAAGAATCAAGACTGTACGTCTAGTAACTTAAAAATCGGAATTTATAACGCCCCTTAAACCCCCCCCCCCCCCCGCAACACCCCTTGGGGGTCAATTTTCCCAAAACCCATTTTGTAGCGGATATTTACTCCAGGAAATAAACTTACCTGCCAATTTTCAAGCAGGTAGGTGAAGTAGTTTAAAAACGGATATATTTATCTATTACGCCCCTTAATCCCCCGCAACGCCACTTAGAAGTCTGTTTTCACAAAACCCGTTTTGTAACTGATCATTATTCTACGAAAGAAATCTATTTATCAAATTTAAAGACAGTGCGTCAAATAGTTTAAAAATGGAAATAATTATCTATAACGCCCCCTAAGCCCCTGCAACGCCACTTGGGGGTCGATTTTCACCAAACTCATTTTGTAGTGGATCTCTACTCTCTGAAAGGAATCTGTTTACCCAATTTCAAGATTGTACATCAAGTAGTTTAAACATGGAATCAATTATTTATAACGCCCCTTAACCCTCAGTAACACCCCTTGCGTTTCGAATTTCGGAAAATCCGTTCGTAGATGATGTCTACTCTATGAAAGGAACATGTCTACCAAATTTCAAGTCTGTAGGTTGAATAGTTCCAGAGATATCGTGATTAGTCAGTCAGTCAGTCAGTGAGTCGCTTTTCTCCTTTATATATATAGATTATCGCTTTTTCTATCCCACGAAATCTCTTCTGAAGTCATTGTCTTCAAGGCTGTTAAAAACCGCCTGTGATTTCATTCAATATCGACTTCAGTCACAAAACTAAATTAGTTTCATTCTTAGTAATATTCTCACAAAAATTAGTTTCATTTCAAATTTTTGGAATAATGCAAAACACAGAGAATTAGATCCAGCAAATAGGGTGAGTGAAAAAACACAACCATATTGTTATGAGCTAAAAACTATTTTGACTTTAGGGATTATATGGACTGGTGCTTTATCTTGATGAAACCAGCATGACGATTTAAGATAGTGCTTCCCAACCTTTTATCACAGCGGAAAGGTCAAAGTTTAAAAAATTTTGCCGCGGTCCACTGAGGAGGGGGGTGGAGTTGTTGATTGTTTATATTTTAGATTCTTTTGCTTAATAATTGTAATTTGTGTTTTAATATTGTTTTCTGAAGGAAAAAAAATACAGTTACACCAAAAAATGAATATAAAGTGATTTAACATGAAATATTAATTGATTTTTATAAAATGTAGCACAAACCCGAGAGAAATACGCCACAGAAAATAAAATTGAAATAATTTTATATTCCTTGTGCGGTCAGGTACTATTTGATCCACTGCCCGTCCCCCCCCCCTTCCGGGATTGAGAACGATTGTTTTAAGGCATGCGCCTACAGGACACAAAACCTTTTCCTCAGGAAATGGGGGGGGGGGAGCTCATTTCAGCGTCATTAAGATCACGATTGAAATAATTTTAACCATTTAATGTTGTTCCTTGACATATTCACCGAAAAAACTGGGAATTTCGAACTGTATACCTACTGGAAACAGTGGCAAAACTACATTATCATGAAAGAAACATTAATTATATTATTACGACTAACATGTAAACTACACACACACACACACACACACACACATTATCACATATAATCTAGACCAACAGCCACATACAACATCATCCAGTAGTTGAGTCGAAAGGTGGCAGTTGCACGGTCGAATCTATGTGAGATTGTGAATCATATACATTTATTTGTTTTGGGTTATTGTTTGTACGAGTATTTGACAACGTATATGCTGTATATTGTCATCTAATAGAGGTCATAGTTAGAGCCTTTTTTGCATAGGGGCCCAGGGCTAGAATTTTAAGTCTTCACTGTAGGCCATTCCCATTACGCTGAAGTTCTGATCTTTTTTTTTTTACCATATGCAAGATATTCGCAAGCGAAAAATTTACATTTTAATTAGTTGTGATCAAGTGGTCGTAGCCGAAAAATTAAAAAGAGGCTTGATCGTGATCACATCATTTATTCGAGTATGTTTCACATTCAAAGCCAAAATACAAGAGAGGGATTATTCAAATATCAAATATAAGAATATCAAGTATATATAGGAAAGAACCGGAAAAACGCATTGGTAAAAAATACAGTCACGTGTCTAGGTGAAGGGAATAAGTAGTTATTTATAGGAATGACATCATTGTTTAGTAGGGTTTCTTTCCCGGGTTCCCGGGAAATCATAAGATTTTTGTAATTTTTCTATTCCGGGAATTGGACTTCGTTCCGGGATTTCCCGGGAATCACACGGGGCTTGAATTATCTATGAGGTATCTATTTTAGACTTGACCTTGCATTTCAATCTCAGACATCGTTAACTGAACCTACTGTGGCATTGTGCGATCGTTCACCCCGAACTTCCGGACGAAGGAATGTTCGTTAACTGTGGGGTAAAAAAAAAGAGTTGTAATATGAGAACTTTGAGGGGTGAGAATTTTTCCACAGCTAAGCAGTGGGTGTATCGAGATTGGTTAACAAGAAATATTGGGTTTTTAAAGCAATCGCATTTCGTTGCCAAACAGCACTATGTGATCGAAGTTCCAAGATCTAGATTGATGTGGATAATGTAAGTACTATACTTAAAACTATTATTTATTTAATCTTTTTTTAAAATTTTTTTTCGGATACTCGTCTTTATTATGAGCTATTTAATAGAATCAGCAATTTTGAAGAAGGGAATGAACCCACAAACTGTTTGGGGGAGAATATTTTTATAAGAAATTGCGCAATTTTTCTTATTTATTATTTTTCTAAAGTTAACTTTCGTGTGAGATTCTTATATTAATATTTATTTTATTTATATGCAACAATAATACAGCAATTCCATAAACAAGAAATCGGTTATTCAAATAAAATATCTTAAATACAATAATTAATATTTTTAACGTACATAATCGGCACTTCAGCAGCAAATGAGTTTTCAAGTATATGTTAATATTTATCTTTTAGTTGCAACATTAGAGAAATAATTGATTCAGCTTTGACTGGTTAATTTTCAAACACATGTGAGTCAGTAAAGGAACATTAATTTTAGTAATTATTTTTCAAATGTGAATTTTCCCCCGAGATTTTTAATTTACAAATTTTTAACTGTAACATTTTTTCCATACCTGAGTGATAAAAGTATAAATTGCTTATGCTTCCTGAAATCCTATTTCAAAAAATGAATAATCAATTAGTTATATATTTTTTGTACTTTTTAGCTCATTATGTAAATAATTATTTTGTAATTTATATGCATCCTTATTTTATATAATGATTATTGATTTTATTTAAAAAGAACTTGTTTTAAATTTTTTGAAATTTGATGTATTCCCGGACATTCCCGGGAATGGAAAAACCCGGGAAATCAGAAACCCTATTGCTTAGGGAATATTAATCCTATTATTAAGGCGCATGAAAACTATTAATGATATTATATTTCTTAGAATCGCTAATAAATCTATTAGAAAATTCAGGTTTGAAGAATCAATAATAGACCAACACATGTTTTTAATGCTTGAGAAAGAGACGCGTTTCGAATAGGGTGTTAGGATTTATGAATTAGATGTAAAAATAAAGGAGATTCGA
>BMAO01021671.1:0-57812 GCA_019973975.1 Trichonephila clavata | reverse complement strand
GATTTTAAAAGTTTGTTTTCATCTAATACCATTTTACCAGAATTCATTTACGCAATGCCTTTTTGTCTAAAACTACCGTTACTTGTTATCGAAGATGTGGAAATTTGAATATAATCCTAGAATCAAGCCCTCCTAAAAATTCCCAAACTGTTGTTTATCAGGTTTCGCCTATTGGCTTCTGAGAGCTTAACGGCTTATCTGCAGTGATACATACTTCGTTCCATCTTAGCTTGCCAGCTCAAATCACATCCAGTTGCCAGTTACACTGGAAGATTTGACTATAACAAATAAAATTCACCAAATTTACATGAGGAAAATTTATATCTGTTTTATTATAAGTTCATTCATTATCCGTTAATAAAAATACTATATAAATTTGTAAAAGTCTTAATCGCCTCATTAGCATTACTTTAAATAAGTTTATAATAATATTAATCATCATTTATAATGTAAACGTCGTTTTAAGTGTTATTTTACGATATAATGAAGCATAAAATATAATTTGAATCTCATTAAATTTATTTACCGTAAAACTCTTATAGCCCACGTCATAACGGATCGCGGCCAGCGTCATGAGTTCGAGCGGTAGTACCGCCGAAGACCGCCGTGTGTATGGAGCATGCACGTTAATCTGCCAAGAGCTAAAACGTCCTCCTGTTGGCGTGGCCTGGTTGGAGGAGGTTCCATTTTGGTATCGTCCTCGAGGTCCGTCGATAAAAAGCCCTGAGTAGCTTAATTGTGCGATGATATTCACTCACTTACCTGTAAAATTTGTTTAAAAATATTTTCCTGATGTACATTTGAAAAATGCTCATCATAAAATATTATGCAGAATTGAATTCAGATATATCTGTTTAATAAGTACAACTTTGAAGAAAGTGATTGATTTGAACTGTTATTTAGAAACACAATTTTTATTTGAAATTACCTTATATTTAGTCGAAAGTTCCATTAAGAGTTGTCCTTTAGAGCATTTGACTTTTATTTTTCAATAAACTAGATTTTGGTTTAGTGCCATTTTTAATTAAATGGACGTGCCATTTGTAATATATGAAAGATTGATTATTAAACAGTAATATAGACTATAAATGCAATGCAGCCGTCCACTTATTTTACTGTAAATGTGCGGTAAGACACGAAAATTTGTTTAATTAATTTAAAAAGAAAAAGAAGAATATACATTTACCTTAATGCCTTAATTTGTTTTTGGCATGTTTTATCAATACATACATCTGTCTAAGAGAGTAATCGAAATTCTGTTTAATATTACGTTTTTCCAAATTCTTACCCTAGAGATATCTAATGTTTGTCAAACCACAAATCACAATTGCTTAGAATCATCAGATCAAAGAAATTCATATGTAATCGAAAAATTACTTTCTTTTTTTTCAATCTTATACAAAGTTTAATCAATTAAAACAACAAAATGATCTGACAAAATCAAAAGGTTAAATTGAGTATTCTTTTCATATAAATTGATTGTTGGAAAAAAAGCCCTTTGAGATAGGATTTATTTCATAAAAAAAGGGGGAAGCTTTCTGATACTTCATACAAGATCTTATTTCTTGTGCAGACATATAAAAAGTATATTGAGGAAACGAATAAAGAACTCTCACGCAAGATAAGACGTCTAGACGAAAATATAAAGGATTTGTCTGTGGAGGCTTGGAGGAGGACACTGAAGGACAAACACCTTTCGAAACATTATTATCGACGCGTGGCTCAAAAGAAGGCTTGTATAAGTCATCACTGCTTTGGAAATTTCCGCTTATTTTCGGATGTCGGGGAATATCGCAATATGGTTTTCAACCAGACTTTATTAAAGAATATATTCTCTTCTCACACCCCACGCTCGTTTGTGTTTATTAGTTAGGGTATTTGTTCCTTTTGTAGACTTGTGTAAAGAAACAATTTAGCTGAATTTCAGATCTTTGGGATTGCTTAAAATGAATTTAAAAGGCGAATGAATCTGTTAGTAAAATGTTCTGAAATTGATAGGCCTTGTGTGAAATTTATTTTATTTTTGTCTTCCATTGTGTAATGGGATAGCATTGATTAATCTTTTTATCCCTTGTTTTTTTGGATGAAGATTGTTTTGAGGAATTTCTTCACCATGTGTAGAGGTCATGGTAGCCTAGTGGTTATGGTCGCGAACTCGTGGCCGGTGTGGTAGCCGTGGTAGTCTAGTAATCAAGGTAACGGACTCGTGATCGGCGTATCGTGAGTTCGAGTCCAGTACCGTTGAAGACCCGCCGTGCAGAGAGGGTCGATGGACGTTAAATATGCCAAGTCTCAAATGCCCTCTTGTTGGTGCGGAAGTTAGGAGAGGGTGTGTGTGTGCAGCTTTATTACTTGACCATGGTTGAAAATTACGTGGTCCATCGCCAAAAGCCCTCGAGTAGCTGAATAGTGCGACGTTACTATTCACTCATGTCCAGGACACAATGGTTTGAGTCCTGGTGCCACTGAAGACCCGCCTTGGTAGAGGGGGCTGATGCACGTTAAAACTGTCGAGCTCAAAATCCTCTCGTTGGCGTGGTGTGGTAGTTCGGAGTGGAATGTGCCTGCTCAATTGTCATCCTCGTTACTTGGCCGAGATTTGAAATTATGAAATCCGTCGCCAATAGTTTTCCTGTTGTTTTAGAGTACGACGTTGAAAACACTAAATAATACCTCAACGCGTATTTTACTCAATAATTCATTGGATTCGAAATATATGAATATGAGTATTTCCATTCAATGGTGTTTTTAAAATTATTTTTCGTTTCTCCATTCTAATTCTTGGAAGGTTAATCGGCATTTAAGGTTCACAAGGTTGGTATTAGGGGGTTCAAACCCCTCATAGATTGAGAAATTTTTAATTTTTACCTTAGAGATCACACCTTGGCACTATCGTCTTCGTGTTTTTAGAATGTAGTCCCTCTCCCTCTTTTGAGAGGTTTGTGTTCACTACTGATTAAAAGCACTACCTCAACTGTTTCCACGCCAAAGCTCTTGCCCTAGTGCTGTTAAAGACTGCCGTTTAGATGCATGTTTAATTAGTCGAGCTCTAAACCCTCGCTTTGGCGGGGTGTGGCAGTGGCCGCGGTAGCCAAGTGGTCTAGGCATCGGATCGTGGCTAGCGTGTCATGAGTTCGATCCCAGTACCACTGAAGACCCGCCGTGTAGGGGAGCGATTCACGTTAAATCTGTCGAGAGCTCAAACGTCTTCCCGTTGGTGTGGTGTGGTAGTTAGGAGAGGGGGTGCCAGCTCAGGTGTCATCCGCGTCACTTGACCATGGTTCAAAATTTCGCGGACCGTCCCCAAAAGCCCTCGTGTAGCTGAACAGTGGGACGTTAATATTTACTTACTCACTCACTTGGCGTGGTGTGGCGCCCTCGTCACTTGACCATGGTTCAAAATTACGAGGTCCGTTGACAAAAGCCCTCGTGTAGCTGAATAGTACGACGTTAATATTCACTCACTCACTTGGCGTGGTGTGGTAGTTTAGAGAGAGGAAGGTGCCAGCTGAGGTATCGCCCTCGTCACTTGACCGAGGTCCCAAATTACGAGGTCCGTCAACAATAGCCCTCATGTTGCTTTATTGTGCAACTCGCCCTCATTTATCAAATCTATTTTATTAATACCGATCAAATGCGAATATTTAGCATTAGAAAGTGCGAGGTTAAAAAATTGTAGAGTAGTTTTAAATTTAAAAAAAAATATTTTTCTTATAATACACTGCATTTTTTGTTGACTAGAATTTTAATTAATACTTAAAAAAGTTTGATTATGAAGACTTTTTTTTGTTGCGATTTGTTGTTCTTTTGTGACGTTTGCTTATTTCGTTCTTTGTGCCTTTGAAGGGACGAGCGTTTGTCTTGTGTCATTTGCTGTTCAGTCGCAGTTTCGCCACCGTACGCAATCTAGTTATTTTGGGTTCCCGACCGAGTGTCTACGAACCCTTTGTGAAGTGCAATTTTTAGTTTAGAAATCCAACATTCTCCCCGTTGAAAGAGAAGAGAAACCGATCTCTCTTCTACCCCTTATCTTCAGCCTTCAAAGAAATTTTTTTTCTTAACAAGTTTTGAAGTCGAAAGTTTGTGATGGAGAGAGAGAGAGGGGGTGGGGGAGACGAATGACATATCTAGGCTTCTGCGCTTGTAACCGACCGTAATGCGTTTCACTGTTTTCAAAACATTGAAGAATGCGGGCTTTTTTATCTTTGTTATGGTGGAGATGTAGTTATTTTTTTTATCAGTGTTCATTATTACACAATCGTTACCTAAAATTATGCTTTTGTTTTATGTGGTTTTATTTTGTGTGTAGTAAAGGGTGCGATTTTTCCCTCATTGTCTATTTCCCTCATTGTCATCATGTTTTGTAAAGACGTTTTTGCTTCGGCAAATAAGAAGTGTGTGTTTTGCATAGTAAAAATGTGTGTTTAACAATGTTGATTTTGAATCGGTTTTGCAAACTGGGATGTATTTTTGCTTTGTGTTATTTTTATTATTTTACATTTATTATTTTTGTAGAAATAACAAATTTTTATGTTTCGTTTTTATTACACGGAAAAACATTTCGGAATTTTTTTCTCTAAATTTTGGTCTCATTTCGTGTTTAAATTACTAAATTTAAAAAAGTCATTTCTTTCCAAATCTTAAGCTTTTCTGCTTAACATTCTTTCCTTAATATTTAAATTTAACCTGAAATTTATGAAGAAATTTTAGGACTTTTTCATAATTTAATTAATTGTACAAGAGTTTTTTTCAACCATCTTTTTCGTATTACTGCTTAACAATCATTTCGGATGACCCTCATATTTTTCGACATTTTATGAAGTTTTATTTATCAGTATTGGAAATTATTTGCTTTTAAAAAGCTGGTGTGTTTAGTTACAAAGTCTGAATAGAAAACAAAATTGATATGATTAATGAAAATCTTATTTTTGTTTTGTTAATTAATTACATAGTATTGAAGCATCTTTTTATTTTCTTACATAAAATATAGTGAAATAATTTTAAAAAATGTATAAAGAATTTTAAAAAAATCTTCAAGACAGAAGAATATAATTTTACTATTAAAGAATCTTTTTTAATATTCCAACTTTATAATTTTTTAAATGATCTATCTGAAAGTATGTAACATTTCCCGGAATATACTTTTTTTTCTAAACATAAAATTCTTATGCTTATATGCTACTGCATTATTCTTTGCTATAAGATAATTTTTTATCAGTTCATTAAAATCCTCATAAATATAGCTATTTTAAGTGCTTACTTAATACTTATAACTTGTAAACAATTCCAGAAATTCTAAAATTATGTTGGCGGTTTGGTAATTTTAATTGTATAATTTGTGTTAAGAAAGAAAAAAAAAATGATTAATTTAAATTAAAATCGTATTCTAAAATGTATTTTTTATGAAAACTACATTTTTTAAAATTAGTTAAAAGTTTATTCTTAAGGCGAAATACTTAAAGTAAATTTCTTTTTGTGTAAAATAACATTTTAGGAAGTCTCGATATTGTTTATAAAAAAAAAATACTTTAAATTTTAAATTACTTTCTTTATTTTTAAATATTTTAAATAAATGAAGAATTAACTAACAATTATATTATTTCAAAAAATAGAAATTTATGATTCGTAAAATTTTTTCTCGGTATTCGCACATTTGGATATTTATGAATTTAATTGCCAAATATTCTTTAAGAATATTTTTATATTCTTTTTGCAAAATTGGATATTATCTATCTATATATGTAACTTTCAATTCAAAAATTCTTTATTTGTTGTTTTCATTGTAAGGAAAGGAAATACGGAAAAGATTTTCCTCGCTCAATGAGTAGATTAAAGTATCCTTGAAACTCATCCCTGTAAATCATTAAAAAAAATTTTTGTTTTTGTTTTTGGAATTGGTAAATGATCTAAAATCTAGTATAGAAAATATAACGTGACTCTTCCTTTCAACAGCTTTTGAAGTAAAACCAGTTTTAATTTAGCTGTAAATCTTTTTTCTTTTCTCAGTGTTGTAGAAAATTATGCAGTACTTTGAAGTTCTGAATTATTTCTTAATTAAATTAATTGTAATTGCTTATACTTGGAATATAATAAATCACTCTCTTGCAATTAAAGTCTTTCATTTTTACTTGCTTAATACAATTAGTTATAAATTGATGGACGTACGAATATTTTTAATGTTTATATTTCATTATTCTCAGCATTCAAAGTACATGTGACAAAGAACGGGGCTAATTCGTTGCAAAAAAAACTGTACTTTAAATTTTGTGTTTATAATCGATTCTCTACGGAAAAAACTAAAGAAAACGCCATCATTCCTGTAAATATAAGCTTTTCTTTAATTTTGAATAGATTATTACACTACGTCACGCAGATTGACTTGGAGGAAAGAATAAAAGATAATTTTAAAGTATTTTAACACATTATTTACTTGCTTTCATTTTTTATTTTATTGATTACAAGTTCCTCCATCTTAGTTAATTAAAATGAAAATATAATTATTTTTAATAAAACGAAGATAACTTTTATTTCATTTGCTGATTCATTAGATTTAACTATAACTGATTAACAAGTGCGCAGTGAAAATGTTATTGATGAACTAGCATAAATATTTTTGTGTTAACTTGCAAAAATCCTTGATTATATGCATCTGTGTGAATGATAACATTGTATAGCGATAACTAAAAATCCTCATGAGTTAGCAAAAGATAACAACCCGCACGCGCGCGTGGATATATATTGTTTTTTAAAAAAAACATTTGTTTCGAATATACTTTGTTAACGCCTGTCTCGCCAACATTCATTGGTTTGTAATTAATTTTAACCAGACAGTAGAAACACCCCTTCCTGGGATGTGTTTTTTCATTAAAAAAAAAAAAAGCTGAAGAAGACCCTAAAAGTCCATAATTTTAAGCACAATGTTTTTGGCTGGCTGCCTCATGTTAAAAAAAGTGACAAAATTTGTTCACAATTATGAAATTATTGTAGTATGGGTGATTATTTCAATTTTAGTTTGCGAGACAGGCGTTGGCAAAGTTAATTTCCGTTTCCAGTTTTGTTTTTATGTAGCAAATTGCTAATTACTTTTTCATTTGGGGTTTTATATTAATTATTTTCTTCATCCTTTGGGACTGAGAGGGCTCTAAAATTTATTTGAATTTGTTGTTAAATTTAAAAAGGGTTTTTTAGGGGGTGGGAAGTTAAAGAAAAGCATAGGTGTTTTCTTATATTATTAGACTGACCAAAAAAAAAAAAAAGTCTCTGTGATTGAGTATAGCTTTTTTTTAGCAAATCAGTGATTTTTCAGTTATCTGCTTTGGATAATTATTAATATCAGAAATTATCAATGACATTTATTTAAAACAAGATATGAATCATTGGCATGGCCAAGTAATTTTAGTGCGTTTTTCACATGTTGTATTTTACAATAATGCAACTAATGAACTTTTTACTAACAGAAAGTAGTACTATACTTTAAAAAAAATTAAATTTAAATATGATTCGGCTCATCTAGGGCACAAATGTGACCAAATGCCGAAAACCCGAGGTCAATCGGTTGCTTATTGGCTGAGAAAAAGGTACGACAAAATATGGAACGAAGATGAAGACGAAATTTGCGTCCTAATAGCGCTTTTTTTACACTACGTGAAAACTCGCTAAAAATGCCATCCATAAAACTATGGGTTAGAATTAATTATGAAACCATGAATGTGGAATTAAACATTAGAATTGCTTTTTTAGAATTTAAATGTTGTAATGGGACTTCAGTATCCCAATTGAACATAATGTCTACCTACATAGTTGGAAAAGTTCTGAATTCTAATTCCCTCAAAAGGCTGCCGTGTCAAGTTTTGGGTACTGCAGCCCCTTTAATTCAGCAGGGGCCGGAAAGTTTTTAATACAGCGATTCAAAATTATTTGTTGTTGTTGCTTATGCCACCTGATCGACAGTAATATCAGATCATGATCCACGAAATTCATCGCAACTAAGGGATAGCTTTTTACGCATGTTGTTAGCTTTAGCTGTGAGCACCATGCAGGTGACAGTACGATTTTGCTCAGCCCCACCCCAATTTTGAGGGAGAACCACCCTAGGAGTGGTCAGGGGCCTCCCACCTCTTTCTCTTCCACCAACTTCACGTGAGGACTTGCGGCTCGACAACTATTTAGAGTACCTCCGTGCCGCAAAGGAACTATACCTTTATCAAAATTATTTGAATAAGGAAGTTGTGAGGTATCATCCTCTTTACTTAACCATGTTCATGCTCAAACGTCCTCCCGTTGGTGTGGCCCCTCAGGGGGCTCTCCTTCTTTAGGTGAGTACGGGTGTCACAATCCCGAGGTGCCCTAGTGATCTTTTCCTTTTCCCACGGGGTTTACTGTCTTTGGTAAACACGGGCTTCACGAACCCGGGGTACCGTAGTGATCCTTCTCTATTTTCGACCCTCTTTCTTGTCATTCAATTCATTCTTTCTTTCTCTTCCCGTCTAGACCACAGATATTAAAACAAATGTTTGGCGCAGTATAGCCGAAGTCGGCTCTTGCGCAAATAAACCCCAAAATCACTCACTCACTCACTCACTCCCGTTGGTGTGGTGTGGTAGTTAGGAGAAGGGGTGCCATTTCGGGTGTCGTCCTCGTCACTTGATCATGGTTCAAAATTGCGAGGTCCGTCGCCAAAAGCCCCCGTGTTGCTGAACAGTGCGACGTTAGTATTCACTCATTAACAATGTTCATAAAAATATAAGGTTCGTTGCAAATAATACTTGCCATAGCAATAAAGCAGAAAAAGGGCCCCTAAAGTTGATTCAAGTTCCAGAGTTTATGGGTGATGTAAAGTTCACTACAGTGTTGCTGGTATTCTTTGGAGGTTCCTCTATAATCTTGCTTCTCCTGCATTAAGATTTTGTCCAATCCACCTTAAGCAATTAGTGTTTTTTTGTTTAACATTTATAAACCCCGTGCACCACGCAATGTATAACACGGGCATACAACACAGCAGAAGAAATATTACAACACAAACATCCATGCCTTCTCCGGGATTCGAACCCAGTCCCTACGGCACCGCAGTCAGCTTCACTGACCACTATACCGGATGGGCGGCAGCAATTAGTGTTGGAGGTCAGGAACAACGTACCTAATATCATTATGATTTATATTGGTGGCAGTAAAATATCTGGCTTAACAGGAAGCCATATCTATATTGATACCCTCTCCCCCTCGGAGATATCGATTTTTAAAAGACATAATCCAAAATTCTGCTCGATTTTCAAAAAATAATTAATAGCAATTGATGTGGTATTTGAGGTTATCCTAACCCACAAGAACTATAGTGATCTTTCTTCTCAACACCTTGACGACTGATTCCTTGTTGGGGTCAAAACCAGTCTCTCCATCTTACACAAGCTGAACTTATATCGCTGCACCTCGATATCTATTTTCAGTGAATTCAATCTCATGTCGATTTTTATGGTAATTAAATGGCAAACAAACCAGCAAAGGAGGGCTGTAGCTACCAACTCTTCCCCCCCCCCCCGCATCTGTCACTCATCATTGGGAGGGTAATAGACTTGGTCTGGCTGTAGCTTTCGAGTGTGACGGGCTCCCATTCTATATTCTCGCATCTTGCCAGTGGTCAGATGAAAATCTTTGTCACCTGTGCCAAGTGTTGAAAAGCAAACACTTCGTGGTATTGGGGCATACAATTCTTTCATGAAGAATCTTTGGGGCATGACAGATGTTGTCTTATAGAATGATGTTGCAATCACACAAGTGAAACATTTGTGAATATTGCTCATTGATTCTGCTCAACTACTATTAAAATGATTATCAGATGGAGTGTTTAATTCTATAAAATACCTATGAAAGCTCTTATTCTTGTAACCTCCTTAGATTTCAGCCCAGTCTTACAGATAATACATTTAATGAAGACAAGTTACTTTGTGTAATAAAAATATCAAAGTGCTTATGTACTGATTTTGTGGAATCATTCCCTTCTGAATTGTGTGGGTGTGTGGGGGGGGGTTAAGGGGTTTGGGAAAAAAGGCTATGAATGAACAGATTTGTATAAATGTAGGATGTGATGTGTATGAAAATAATTGTATCATTTCTTGAAGCTGTCAGAGATGTTCAAGCATTTAAGCTATTTTATATTGGTTATGTCGCTTATTGTGGCAATGGCTTATTGATCTTGGATTAATTTCTCTTTGTGTCATCATCAACAATGTAGTCATTCTCATGCACTTAATGTTCTTCAGCAGTTTGTCAATTTTCTGATTTTGTAAACACAGTACAAAGAGAATAAAGAAGGGAATAGTGTGATTTTATTTGAAAATTTTTTCTTTTCAAATGAAATTTCACTTAGGAATAAATAGACTTTCCTGCCAAAAAACAACAATAAACATAGTGAAGTTTATGAATTATTGTACACATAATTATCCTTTTGTGTTTATTTTTTGCTTGAGATTAAGGTTTTTTTTTTTTGTATTATTGAAAGTAGTATCCAATACATATTTAAGTATATTTGATATTTGTTATTTATTCAAAAACATTTTCCATTATAAGCTGCATGTAAAAATGTGTATATCTAGGAGTATCATTAAAAAGTTTTTCAATTCACCTATTGCCTATAATTTTTCTCTTCGGTTCTGTTTATGTATATATTGATAGATAGATCTATATCGGTATGTCTGAGGGAACCAAATCGACCAAGATTGCTCACAAACGATACATTTATTAATGAAACAACACGAATTTTACTACATTTAAAATTAGAGTGAACAAGGGTTAAGGGGCCCTTAGATACAATCACTTTCGAATGCGTCAAGATTCGTTCTCCCTCGACCCTTTCGGTGTGACTGTGTCCTCTGTTGGAATCTATATATATAAGAATTCTTACTGAATAATTTATATTTAAAAGTGTATTTTTATTATATTTTTGTGTACAGAATAAAATCATTTCTATTTATGTGAATTTTAAAATCAGTTGCTGAATACATCAAATTTGACTCATGCACCAAATTCAATCAATCTTACATTCATACCAGTAAATTCATTCTTAATGAGAATTTAGAATACTGTAGAAATAAATAGTATATATTTTAAACATTCCCCCCCTTTCTTTTCAGATATTGCTAATGGCGAAGAAACATTTTGCGCATACTCCAAAAAAGATACTGTAAAGTTCTCTATAGCAGATAAATCATCCTATGATGATGGAGATGTTGAGCCTTTTCTAACTGGGGAGTTATTGGATGGAAATACCACAGAAAAATGTCCCACAACCAAATTCTGCTATGCACTTTGGCAAGAAGATTATTCTAACAAAAATGCCACAGTCATTGTTGCACAAGGTGAAAAATGTTTTTTGGACACTTTTTATTGAACACATAGCTGTGATTGCAATATTTTAATTGATATTTATGAATTCTTAATTGGATTTATTTAAAGTTTTATTGCTCCAAATGGATTTAAAACATTTTATTTCCAAATGTGATGTTTTAAACTTACTAATTTTATAGAAAGTTTTAAGAAAACTATTAACCCCTTCAGGACCAGCGAAAGGAGAAAGAAACATTTCCTTAGGCCTGCACGGGACCGGGCGAATTTCATTGCTAAGCCTAATTTCATTCAAAAATTCATATAAAATCTTAATGCAATCAAATATGCTAAAATTTACAATTACTATCATTGATAATATCTGAATGCACAGTACAAAATTTTTTGCTATATTTAAAAAGAAACAAGCAAAAAAACAATTGCTTAATAAATTTTAAAGAATGTTTTCATTTTAATAAAAAAGTACTCTTTTCACCCTTTTGGCCATGATGATTAAAATACATGCAAAACTTACAAAATAATCTTTCAAATCCTAAACAATATATTTACAAAAATCACCCCAAAATGATAAATTTGCAAATCTTTTAAATAACAGCTAATATATCTTTTAAATTTTTTTTTTAATTAATCCTTATATTGCTGATAGCCAGTGGCATCACAGAGAACATTGGGGCCCCTCTGCAAAGTCAGGTTTTGGGCCCAAAGCAGTTTCTTTATAGGATTGCAAAAACATATGTACTTGGTGTCAGTCAGGCTTTGGGCCCCTAGAACCCTGCCCCCCCCCCACATTATGCCACTACTCCTAGCTTTCTTAATATTACATTAGTAACACACATTTTCTGTTTTTTATGGTTATGACAATTCTGGTTGTGATAGTTATGAAAGAGAATCATTTGTTCTTACTGAATTAAGAATGAGTCAGTAAGAACAAACAATTCTTTTTCATTAAAAATGAGTCATCCCATTTGTACTATGAATATCTGCTTTTTTAAATGGTTTTCAGAATAAAAATTATTGTTGTAAATATGAACCAAAAATAAAATAAATTCTGAAACTATTATTATTGTCTGATGCCCTATAAACTAATAAGCTTTCCAACTTATTTAAAATATAAACAGAAATCCAGAGCGCAATAAATCACCTACCTTTAAATGCCTGATTCTCTGGAAAGAGCTAAATCTGGGCAATTGTTTACATTCATAAATATCCTGGATTTAATTTTAAAAAACTCGGAGCCGAAAGCACAAATTAAAGCTCAAAGTTTTGTGAAACATTCGAAGGAAAAAAAAATTAATTTTAATCACCATCTAGTGTTTTGTAAATGTTACTGTCAAAGTATGAAACGCTGGTATTCTATAGAATACCTAGGCATTGTATAGAATGCCTGGCACTTTTAGGCAAAATATGAAATATGAGAATTATTGCATACTTTGCCTAGGCATTGTATATAATGACCAAAGCTATTTAGGCAAAGCATGAAAAGACATCATGATAATGACATAATTCATAAAAAATAAAATTGTTATTCTGAAGAAATAATGAGTGCAATTCAAAAAATTATTCAAAATACATGAAGGGAAATTAAAGTTGTACCAACAAAATTTGTCTTATTAACGAAAACAAAATTTTCATGTAAAAAAAATATGAAATCAAAATTAACCCACTTGTTGCAACATGGTAGGCTTGAATGACATTTTGGATTACTCTTCATTACATTTTTACACAAAAAAATTCTTATTTTGGTACTTTGTTTTATACATACATTTGACAAATCCTTGGCTCAATTGCAACTTACTGGAGATGAATTTCTGTGGTGAGGAATATCTTGAATTCTAAGCAAGTTCTTAAGGCACAAAAATAATTGTGCTTTTGCATGTACTAGTTGTAAAATTTCTTCAGAAGTTCCAAGTCATTAGAAACCATCCTATTTCCCACTCATTACAAGTGCCAATATATTGGCATTAGGAAAAAATTCACAGGTTTCACAACAAATTCTTTTTTAAGTAATTTTTTGGTTTTTCTGGCAAGGTTCACAAAAGTGCATCTGTACAGTTGAATATCATAACGTGCAACGCTTTTGTAATCAACCTCAATGTTTTGTTGAAAGTTCTTTTGAAGTTTTATGTTTTTCCGTGTCCAATAATCACACAAATAAGCATCATAAAGTACGTAAAATAACTCAAAATCCATGATGTAATACTGCATAGCAGTGCTTCCCAACCTTTTTTTATCCCTGTGGAGCGGTCAACATTTGATAATTTTACTGCAGCCTTACTGGAAGTGGGACATTGATTTTTCATATTTTAAAATTTTTGATTTAATAATTTAAATTTAGTATTGTATTTAAACAGGATTCAGAATAAAATTCAGTTACACCAAAAAAAGTGAACATAAAATGATTTTACATGAAATATGAAGTCTACAGTCACATAAAAACACGAGAGAAATATACCCAGTAAATAAATTGGAAGTTATTTATAATGCTCTTTAAGTGGCCCGATACCATTTGATTCATGGACCGGGTGTTGGGGATCATTGCTGTATAGTACTTGCCTTCTTTAACTGGTTAAATGAGTTTACTTTTATTTTTTGCAGGTATCACATCATAACTATTTGGCAACCAAAAGTCTCTTAGTTCCTTCTTATTTGTCACTTTAGCTTTCTGTACCTCAGTTATTAACTTCTAGTAAATAGTCTCAATTAAAAAAAAAACTATGTTTAAAATTTTATTTTTGTTATTATTATTTGCATCATTAACTTGAATTTTGGGCAGCTCATCATTGAATAGTTTCATGTCTATAGACCAGGACTCCTCCTCCAACACTACAGCTTGCTCCCCCATTTTCATGCAGCACAGGAAAAAACCCATTTTTGTTGAACAAGTTCCAGTAAAATTGAGTGTTTTGAGACCCCCAAACAAATTTCACAGTGCAACTGACAAATTCAGAGCCTGATGCATGCGTTAAGCGTCTTGTGCCTTGTCACGCAATATTCAAAACGAATCAGATGTTTTTCATACTTTGCCAGTTTCTCATTAGGCATTCTATAGAATGCCTAAGCAATGTATGAAATATGAATCATTTCTTTCATTGCCAGTAGTTTTAGGCATTCTATACAATGCCAGATTTCGTACTTTGCCAGTAACATTAAATTTAATATAAAAATGTTCCGAACTCAAATCACACTGGTGGGATCATGGGCCTCAAAGCAAGGAAAGCACAATCGCATATGTAATATCGTGGGCCCTGGAGAAAGAAACGTGATCATATACCTGTGATCATGGTCATGAATGGGTTAAGAAGATAACTGGTAAAATTAGGTTGTAAAGTTTGTTAATGTTTGATAACCTTATTTTGATAAGTGTTCAAGTAAATTGCTTAAATGATTTTGTGCAGTATTATGTATTGAATATTTGTTTTTTAAAAGTTTTCTATTTACTGTATATATATATATGTGAGTACATTTGCAGTGATATAATTTAAGAACATAATTTTCAGTAAGCCAGTAAATTTTAAATATGTAGGTTTTCTAAACCAATAAAATATATATATATATATCTTATATTTTTTTATCCCTTAAATAACTTGCTATTAAACTGTAATTAAAAAAAAAACTTTATTTCAATTTAAACAATGCAAAAATTATTATAACTGTATAAAATTTGTGATACTTGAAAGTTAAAACTTCCTTCTCTAAATAACAATTTAAAATAAAAGTTAAATTAAATTTAGATTGGAAATAAGTATTCTCTTCATTGACAGTTCCAAGATGAATATTGAAAGGAGAAGTATGGATGATCATTTTTCCAAATTTGGATCTACAGTCTACTCTCGTGAAAAAACCCTTCGATAATACAAATTTCTCGCTAATCTGAAGTGTATGCTCAGGCCCTAGAAAAACTCTTGTTTTTTGAACTAAAGCAATACGTTTTGGTACCCTCAATATTTCAAAGTAAAATCTGTGGCTGGCCAAACTACAACATACTATAATTCAAAGTTTTATCTTATATAACTCTTGAAAATTCGAATACTCGCTTACATGTCAAGTCCTGTAGCAAACATGTTGGAGCTCGCACGTTTTGTGTTGTATTGTTTCTGCATGTCTCCCCTGTAACGTAGCCCCTTTGATCATCTGTCTGCTACCCCTATTTAGTGTTTTCCGGTTCCTCGGTCATAAAAATACTTTTATTACTTTACTTTTTCAAGTGGATGATAGACCATCAGCACATGTTATCAGCTGTCCATATCTTTTAATACATGACCTTGCTACACATGTGTTCGGATAGGATGGCCCGCTATTGTGAAGCAGAGACGCGTAGGATTGTGTATTTTGTATTGGACTGACATGGCTCATCTGTACGACTTATAGCTTGTGGCACCAAATAGGGCATGGGTTGGACTTGACCATGCCTTGACAAACCAATAGTGTTGGGAACTGTGTCTGAGGAAACCGGGTGAGAAGTGACTTTATTTCCAATGAGGAATGAAAAAGATTTGGAGGGGCCTGAAGGAGTTCTATTTGAGAGGTTAAGCAAAACGGAGTGGAAAGTAAAAGGAGAGGAGCGATGGAGGAGAGGGATAAAAAAACTGATCGAAATTTGGCAGATTCATTAGGCGAAAAGAGCCTATTCAAAGTTGATACTATTTAGATACCCCGTAACTGAGTTTGAAACTGGGAATACACACCTTGTGTTAATATTCGACTTTAAATTTTGGGAGTTTTTCCTACCCTTTTGATAATTCGAAGTTTTTCATTGGTCCCTCCAACTTCGAATTATCGAGAGTCGACTGTACTTAATATTCAACAACATTGTTAGTAAGCTGATAAACTTTGATCCTTCTTGTACTGAATTATGCAACTGAATATGTTTTAATGATTGTTATCTGACAACTTTTGTTGAATTTCTTTATGGTAAGGATATTAAAAAATTACTCAGGATGCCATTCTATTGAAGCACTCAGAGTTGAAATACTCACAATACTCAAAAAATATTGTGTGTCAATTCATGATCAATATAACTATTTTAGTAGTGAAACAACTTATAACTATTTTAAATTTTAACATGAAAATTCAGTGCATTTTAAATTTTTAAAATCTTGAAGTGCAGTGTACTATATTTATTGTTTCTGGTCAATGCAAATTTGAAGCAGAAATTATAGAATAGAACTACCTCTTATATATAATAAACAAAAAGATATTATTGCATTTTGTGTTTGTTATACAGTTTCCTTTCTTGCGTAGGATCTCGTGTATTACTTTTTACTTGGTGTTATGATTTCCCTTTACAGAGAAGAAAAATTTGAAAACATAAATTATGTATCAACTAGTTCCAATTTTTTAATATTAATTTGCCAAATATATTTTCTTCTAGGTTGCTGGAGTGCAGCAGAGTTTGATTGCAGTGAAAATGCTTGCATTTCTAACAAGAAGCCACAAAAAGCTGTTAATAATACAACTACTAAATTCTGCTGTTGTAAAGGAAATATGTGCAATGTCAATGTTTCGGATGGCTTTTTTCCTTCTGAAGAAAATGAAGCCTGTAAGTATTTTGTTTTCCATATGAAGTAAAGTATTGGAAATTTCATTGGTTTAAATTGTCAGTGTTGTAAATGTAATAGATTTTGAATTTTTAAAATTTTGATTTTGATTAAAAATTTTTTTCAAGGAATATGCTGCTACCTTTATCACAACATACTTTAAAACTTGAAATTCAGAAAAAGGACATAAAATTACAAGAAACATTCTTTCCTTTACTTACAATCTGCTTCTCATGGTCATTCTGAATCACATGAGCATTTTGAATAATTATTAATGTATACTCTGGCAAAAAAAGCTATTAATTTACAAATTGACATTGGCAAATTAATCACTGCCATTGAACATTTCTTAGTAATTAATATATTCTTAGATAGGCTCTATATATAGGTATGATATATATAATATAAATATATAATTTCAAGATACACGCTTGTCTGTTTTGATTAAATTTCTTATTTTTAAAATATTCTGTGAACAAGAAAGATAAAAATCATTTACTTTGTATTGAATGTAATGAATTCTTACATTATTAATTAATATGTATAAAATTATTTTGCTTTCAACAAGGGAGAAAAGAATAACATTAATTTGTGCTAGGCATTTATTGTTGAATTAGCCAAAAACTTAAGAGTTAAAAACTGAAAATATACAATTTTATAGAGACTAACAAGATTTTCCCCTGTTATTTTTTCTCTTTTATTTTGGTGTGTTCCAAGCTCATCAATAGCAGCATTTACTTTCAAATAGAGGATACTTAGGATAATAATAGGACTAAAAGTCCCATCTGTATTGATTTTCAGAGTAATTTTTAAAAACCTTTTGAACTTTTTATTTGCAGTGCTTAAAAAATGAAAATCATAATTGCTGAAGTTTCTCTTTCTGCATCTAAGTTTTTCCCGAGTTTTCCCTGCATTCATTTGTATGTTTCCGTATGTGAATATATTGTAATTAATAGCAATTAGTTATTAGTTTTATAACACTTTTTTAGTTAACCATGTTAAATGAAGAATTATTACTTAGGAGTTACTATTTAGGTTGGATATAATAGTATGTTACTCCTGCTATATATAACTTATAAATATTTGTGATCTCGATGGAAATTTAAATGTCTAAAAAGTACTTATGTCATTTTTTAAAAATAATTTTTTTGAAAAAAATATTACTAAATATGATAAATGATTAAATGACTTTAACATGAATAAATATATTATGATGTAAAATATTGATGACTTTACTTTCGCAAGGAATTGTTGATGACTAAAATTAATGTTATGTTTTTTTTGCAAAGTAGTTCAATATATGTGTACAAAATGTGATTTTATTATTCATATGTCTGAAATTAAACACTTTTGTCTATATTTTTTTATGTAATATTTGCTAATAAAGTTATCCAAAATTAAACCAGGTTATACTTAAATAATTTCTAATTGCTTGGATTTAATTTGTTTTATTGGTAGAGTTATATAATATTACTACTATAAAATTGATCTATATTGTGTTCATGTTAAGGTTTGATTTAAATGATAATTTTATTTTTCAGCTCCAAGATCAGTTGAACATGCTTCTTCTAATAATATGTATACAATATTTACTGTTGTGGGTTGTTCTGTTGCATTTCTGTTGGTCATTATTTGCATTGCCTGGGTTCGTTGTTCATCTACTCCCAAGCCTAGTCCAGATTCTGTTCATTTAATGGAGCCACCTTTGCCACCATCACCAACTTTCAACATAGATAACCTTAAAATTGCTGAGAGTATAGGAAGGGGACGATATGGACGAGTGTTTCGTGGCACTCTCTACAATCAATCTGTGGCTGTTAAGATATTTTCATCACAGCATCGCCAAAATTACCTGAATGAGAGATACATCTATTGTCTTCCTTTTATGGATCATCCTTGCCTTCCTAAATTAATAGGTATAAAGCTTAAATGTTGGAATTTGAATGCATTAATTTATTCAAATATTTTATAATATTAACTTGATCATTTTCCAGTATGTCTTGATTGAAGATTTCACACTCACTTGTATCTGTTTGTAAAAAGTTAAGCTTAGGGGAATTAAAAATTTATTCCATAATATTGTTTTAGCAATTATATATATAAACTGTTTATTACAAGTCTTGTTACTATTTTGTAAATGAAGTATTTTATTAAAAACCAAAAGTACTTAATTTTACTACATAAATTGCTCAGTAAAATTTTAAAAGTTGACATGTAAAGGAGTGTATTTTGGAAAAATAAAAGAGCAGTATAATGAGAAACAAATTATAGTTAAAATATACAACCACACATGGGAAAGAAATTTAAAATTTTTTGGGTTATATACCTCTATTTTTTAAAAAATTTACTTCAAAAGACATGATTTATTATCAAGGTTTTGAGAAAAGTAATAGTGTACCATTTCCCATGTTATCCACTTTCAGATTATATGGCAAATGATTGTTTTTATGTATTTGGTGAGATAGAAGATCCCAGAAGTTTTCTGCAGGATCTTGATCAAGAGTAATGCTTGGTTGAGATGTAAAATGAATATTTTCTGATTTAGACCAATTTTTGGGTTGATTTAGGTTTATGAGTGAGAGCATCATCTTGGAATCCCAGTTTGAACTTTCTAAAAGAGGCAAGAAGTTATCAGCATTACCTGGAAACTTTTACACTTTGTGTGCAAAATTACACTTTTCAAGCTTCCATTACGCATTTACTCCTAGATAGCTCATTCTTGCCCATTTTCATGAAATTTCAGTCGTTTGCCAGCTATTTTTTTCCTTTCAGCTCTTTCTTATTGTTTTATATCTATTATAAAGGAAAAGTAGGTTAATGAAAGTCGTAGAATTTGTTGCCATTAAATTTTTTAAAAGTTCATGAAGTCTGTTCTTTTTTTGTTACTCTCTGGAATTAAACTCATTTTGTGCTTTGGACATGTTTGTATTTCCTTTGCTTCATATTGCCAAATGATTTTTTGTTATTGTTAGCACAATATCTAGTAAAGGCAAAGTAGAATACTTTCAAATGTGTAAGATGAACGTTGAAGCTCAGTGCAAATGAGAAATAAAGCAGCAGTTGCTTACAAATGGATCATTGAAATCATTCATCTAATAGTGTCCAGTTAAATGTAATTCAGGGCTAAAATACTATTTACACCTTTTTTGGTAGAACATAATGTTCCATTTGGCTACAGCTAATCAAGCCAGTCTTCTTTTTGGGGAGAAGTGTTCCTGAAGTCTGATATTACCAATTATAATAGATGTGCAAGAGCTGAAACAATGCTGTGATCAATGAACTAGTTTCTTGTCGGAGTGCATAACTAAATGCATGAAACAAGGTATTTTTGCAGCAGCATCTGATATCAATAATGTTACAAACTATATATTATAACCACTGCCCATCTGGTGTAGTGGATAGTGACGCTGGCTGCTGTGCCGTTGGGCTCGGGTTCCAATCCCGGAGAAGGCATGGATGTTTGTAAATGTATAGTGCCTTCGCAGCATTGGGGTACTCTAAATAGCAGTCGAGCCACAAGTCCCCTGTTGAGGTTGATGGAAGGGAAGAGAGGTGGAAGGTCTCTGACCACCCCCTAGGGTGTTCTACCTCAAAATTGATGTGGAATCGAGCAAACTCGCATTGTCACCTGCATGGTGTCCAAAGCTATGGCTAATGACAGGCATAAATGTAGCCCTTTGCCATGCGGAATTTCCTGGACCTTGACTTGATGTTACTATCAATCAGGTGGCATAAGTAACAACAACATATATTATAACCAATTGTGATCATTCACTTTGATCCCACATAGTACCTTATTCATAGCGGTTCTTTTACAATTCTAACTTTGATTGTTGGATGAATTTAAGAAAAATAGGGAATACTTTTTGAACATTTAGTTTCATTTATAGTAGGTGATTTTTTTGCTGTAATATAAGGAGGGAAAAATGGGAGTTGTTACCTATTTTAAGAAAAATTTAAGTTTGGATTGCTCAAGACATTTAATAAATGTGCCATTAGAAAAGGCACTGTTTCTTTATCTTTAAAAGTTGAGGAAATTTTGATAAATATATATTCAGTATATAAAGGTTTCAAAATTCCCAAAATAAAGAAGTATCATATTTCAATGCATTCTTGCATTCAATGGTTATTACTTGAAACTAATTTGATCGTTAATTTGTACATGAGTAATTTTTTTATAAATAGGATCGAAAAGCTGAGTAATAGTTTCACTGTATTTTTTTATAAATGCATCTTTACTGTGAATTCATTATTTTCACTTTCTTGCGTAATATGACTTTTAAATTTTCCATAGTGTGTCTTAATTTTTTTAAGTGAAATCATTGATACAAAAGAAAAATTTCCCATGACTATTTTTTCTTAACAAAGTATCTTTTGTGTGAAATTTTTTTCCTATTATTTTAAATGTTTGTATAGCATGCTTTGCTTTACAAAAGTTCAAATGTTATTTATTCTTTATTTTAAGTAATTGCTCGAAATGTCGTTCTTGTTTTTTTATTTTTTTTACAGTTTTTTATTTTTAAGAGTTTGCAGATATGTATCAGGCCTTTGTATGTTGTGCATTTGTTAATGTTCATTTTGCCACCAACTTTTCATGTCTTATTTTCCTATTTGTGAGAAAGTGCCTTACACCACAACAGAACCTTTTCCAATCTGTTTTCTGTAAAACTTGTGAGATTCTTTAAGTCATGACAGCAGAAGTTATTTCCATCTGCACTATCAAAGCACTATTTTTCCATATGCAATTCCAAGACATCTCATTCTGTACTGTATTTAGGCTTTTCTTTATGATGTTTCAGTAGTCATGATTTTCTTAGTTCCTGAAGATTAACACAAACATTTGATTTCAAAGTTCACCATGGGACACTTGTTTATTTTTGCTTGTTATGTTATTTCATGAATTGATAAGTATTTATTTCGTTGTTAGCTGAAAATTTGTTTTATCATCATGGGACGACGATTTCCATTTGTAACCAGATCTTTTCTATATACCATACAGCTTTTTTTAATTCAAAATGTGCAAATAGCAGTTTTAGAATGATTAAAAATGTATTTTGTACTCAAATTTTACTTTTCATTTGTAGAAACTAACCTTTCATATTTCTGTTTCTATTACTTCATATCCACAAGGCATTTTAATAATTTAAAAATTGGATTTGGTTTTTGATTGTTTGCATGTTTTTTTTTTGTAACCTTTCTACATGAGTTAAATTATTGTTAAACTCTTTAAGTTAAGACAAAAAAAAATCGTCTATATCAGAAAAGGTGATCTTATATTTATGTAACATCGTTCTAAAAATTTGACCTGAAAAAGATCATTGATCTGTTTTTCTATTCAATGCCAAATCAACACAATATTTCATTTCGTATATCTTCTCTGAAAATTGTATTAATGTTTCTTTTATTGAGATACAAAGCAGTTTTGAATGGTCTAATAATTATATATGTAATTATTTAGTAATTGTTCCATTTCATGTTTTCAAACTAACTGAGGATAAAAGCTGCATTTATCCAAGTAATATTGAAGAAAGACTTAATGTGAATCAAATACATAAAAAAAAAATATTTAATATGTTAAGTTTGTTATATTGATCCCACATGCTGATATCTGAATGTTCTCAACACAATTTTTCTAATACAGTAAATCTTTTTTTGGAAATGTATGTGTATTCATGAAATGTAATAAAGCTTTTTACAAAGTAAATCATTAACATATCAACAATTTTATGTATAAATACTATATTTCTATACTTTGCCTTTATTTATTGGTTCCATTGAGCATTTGATAATAATTAGTTTGTGAAACATAAATTAATGTTTGTTATACATGGTGCTAACAGGGTTTTTCATTTTTAAAAGCAATAAAGCATTTTTTTTCAGTGAAAAATTAAATATTACTATATTTGAAGTAATAAGTGAAAATATGTAAAAGGAGGAAAACTTTTGATATAAAAAGTGCAAATTTTTGCATAATCTAAAAATTATTGACCAAGAAACCTATAAATTAAAGATAAACCTATGTCAACATATTAAAAGATATATTATATAACTTTTTCTGGAATTTTATTTATAACTTTTTTTTTTTTTTACTAAATTGTAATTACTTATAATTTAAAATGTTTAAATGTCTAAATATTTTGCTGATATGTCAATGTACTTAATAAATATTTTGAGATTCATTAACTGTATGCAAAGTCAAGGACTTTTTGAAATAAAATTTTAAAAAATACCCTTAAGAAATTAAGAGATTTGATTTATTTAGATAATAATCAGAAATATAAGTAATAATATATAATGCAATAGTATTATAAAAACTTATATATTGAATAAAAGTAAATTTTTTAGGTTCAAGATTTTGACTGATTTTAATTTTATAATTATTAGGGGCTGAAGAACGCACTGGTCCAGATGAACGTCCTGAATATTTGCTAGTCTTGTCTTATGCACCAAAGGGTTGCTTACAAGATTATCTAACTAGTAATATAATTGATTGGTCTACATTTTGCAAAATGGCTCAAAGCATTACACAAGGGCTTGCTCATTTGCATTTAGAAATTAGAAAAGAAGGTAATATCAGTATTAAATTGCTAAATATATCATATTGATCATTTTAAGTGTAGTAAATTGATACATAACTTTTGTTTTTTTCTGACAGATAAAATAAAGATGTGTATTGCTCATAGAGATTTGACATCTAGGAATATTATCATTAAAGCAGATGGAAGCAGTATGGTGTGTGATTTTGGATTTGCAATTTGTATATCAGGCTCAAAATATTATCTTAATGGTGAAGAACAGATTGCTGAATCTACTTCATTGATAGATGTGAGAAAATTTCTGAGATACTTTTTAAATCTTTCTTTTTGTTTTTACTATAATGCTAATTACTGTAGGATTTTATATTTTATAGAATATTTTATGAGGAGAGAGATACACTGTATTTCGATTCATATAGATCATAGGTTCTCAACCTTTTTTGAACTGGCGCCCCTTTTTCTAACAAATATTTCGATATCGCCCCCTTTTCTAGTGAATATTTCTATACCTCCCACTCTAGAGAAATAAGAGTGTTTATAATACATGGTGAAAACAACAGTTAAGTTTTAAAAAATATCCTATTATTAAAAGAACAGATTTTTAATTTCATTTTTTTTTCTAAAGTCCCAGTTTTTTTACATGCAAATCTGAAATATCTATTGCCACAAGTATATTTAAATATATAATATTCTATATTTTAGTCAAAGGTTGGGTATTGTTGGAATTGAAACGCTAATGAATTTCTTTTTCATTTAAAAGAGTGGAATAAAAGATTTTTTGACAGGCAGGGAATAAAGACAGGCAAGGGTTTTGATGATACAAAGTAATTCATAATAAACTATTGCTTTCAAAATAAATATAAATTGACAGTTTCAGCCTTTAAAGAATCACGTTAATTCCTGGTTAACATATTTAATTATGTTTCTTGGATAATATACGTAATGAAATGCAGTGGACGAAACATGTTTCCTACTGTTCACAGACAAAGACAACATGTGCACTACAGAAATTAAAATGCAGTATATCATTCAATTTAATGTACGTCTGAATGTAATGTAATTTTTAAGTTTTTCATTCACTTCCCGTACTACTGAAATATGTGAATTTTCGTACATGTGATATAGGAATGATTTAAATACATATAATTAACATAAGGTAAGCAGTATTAAAGTTTACTTTTGTTAGTGCATAATCAGCGTTGGTTAATCTGCTCAAGCCCCTCCATGCCATCTCAACGCCCCCCTGAAAGCCTCAAATGCCCACAAGGGGGCGTTATCGCCCATGTTGGAAACCTATGATATAGATCAACTAAACTCCTGTACAAAGTATAGTAATTTCAGATATCCCCATTTTTATTAGCATTCAGAATTATTTATCACTTTTGTTTTAAAGACGCTGGTATGCATAGCAATATTATGTTCTTTTTGCCATTTGAAAAAATTCTTTTCTGTGCAATTTTTTTTAAAAAGAAATATTATAATTTTAGAACTTTTTTGGGGGAATATTTTTAAAATCATCAATCACTAATATGCAAGATCTAGGGGGCCCAAAGCCTGACTGACGCCAAGTATGTACCCCTTGTAATATCTGGCTTTGGTCTAAAACATGACTTTGCAAGGGGGCCCTAATCTTCTCTATTATGCCGCTGTCACTTGACCATGGTTCAAAATTATAAGGTGCGTATCCAATAACCCTTGCGTTACTTAGAAATGCAACAACAATAATCAAACAATTAGCCTTATTGCTTGTCATGTTGCTTTTCTCATGGTTCAACTTTCATCTAAACCACTAATTTTTAAAAATAAATTTGGTGCAGCTTGGTCAAATAGGCATTTACCACATAAAACTACCAACTCTTATTTCTAAGTATTTCTAATTGAATGCAGTCAATTAATATGTTAATGCTATTCAAGTAATGATTTGTTCTCTAAAACCATATTTTCCTCATCTATTTGCATTGTTTAAAGGTATAGAAATTAAGTATGTTTCTGTTGTATATTCTGTATATTTAACTATTTTATTTAAAATTTGCTTGTGTTAGGTTTATGGAGTTTTACTTTAGTAATTATTTTCAAAAATGTGTTTTGTTATGTTTTATAAATGCCTGTATAAGATAAATTTTCTAAAAAAAAAAATAGGTTGGGACGATAAGGTATATGGCACCTGAAGTTTTGGAAGGAGCTGTGAATTTGCGAGATTGTGAATCATCCTTGAAGCAAATAGATGTTTATGCCTTAGGATTGATATTATGGGAATTAGCCACCCGTTGCTCAGATCTTTTTCAAGGTAATTTTATTTATTATTAATTGAAGGAATAATATTAAGTACATCTATTGTGGGGAAAATCCCCCCCCCCTCTTGCATCGTATTTTTTTAAGACATGAACTCTACAGGATTGGGCAACACTTTTATTTGTAATAAGTAAAGATAGCTTTAAAAATCATTAATGAAATAGTATTAAAGCAAGAATAGTTATTCAGTAAAAACACATCATGAAATTTTGAAATTAGTATTACAGGGATATAATAATTATACTAGAATAACATTAAAAATCACTTAAATAAGAAAGTTTGTAAGATTTTCCAAATTTTTGTTGAAAGATCTGGGCATGAAAAGTAACAAAACAACAAATTTATGTATTAAAAAAATTATCCCAATCTTGAACATCAAAGAATAAGAACAGTATGTAAAAGAGGATTTATACATTTTTATCATTCTTTGTCTTTAATAATCTAAATATAAAGTTGCAATAGTTTTTAAATACTTGTTTGGATAGTAATTTTTTATTCAATTTGCTTGTTGAAGATATTTTTCTCTTTTTTTTTTATCAGTTTTAGTTTATTAAAAATTTTTGTTGTATTTTTTTCAGAAAAATAAAACGTGGACCTTGAAAGAATTTTTTGGATTTAATTTAAATAGTTTACAATTAGTGTTTTTTATTAGAATAGGTTTTTTTTCAATGTATATTTATGATTTAAATAGATGAACCAAAAAAATCTAACAAAGCAATTTAAATGAGATTTTAATCCAAATTACACAAAGTTTAAGGTAATAGTTGGGAGATTTAGGGATGTATTAGAATTATTTGATTATCTTTGTTTTACTTTTAAATGGGAGATGAGTAAAATTGGAAAGAGTGTTTTAGAATGACTTTCCCAGTAGAATTTGTTAATGATTGAGTTTAAAAAAAGTACAATTTGATATATTATGATGATTACAGCATTGGTTATATTGCATTAGTCTCTCTTGGAGATGTATTTTGTTTCATGCCATCTTTTGTAACCTATCAGAAGACTTCATACATTTGAAATATGTTAAGTAAATAAAGTAGATCACACATCTCAGAGAAAGAAATAAAGTGTTTACTTGAATTTATGTAATATGTAACAGAATATTTCTTAATTTTCAGAGTTTTGAATTGGTTTTCTTTTGCTTTAAAAAAATATTAAAAGCCTATTAATGAAACAATTTTGTTACAATGTATGATCTTCCTTTTTGAGTTTGTAATCTGAAATCATAATTGATTGGTTGCTTAAATTTGTAAATGAAATTTGTCGCTCCTTCTTTATACTGTTTTAAAATTCCTATTTGTAAAAAAAAAATCATTAACATCATAAGAACTGAATTAATAAAATAAATTAACACCCTTTTATTTCAATATTTGGATATATCTGAATTAAAAGAAATATGTTAATGTAGCAAGGAGCAGTTATACAATTAAAAAATTTGTTTAGATTGAGAAATTATTCAAAATTGCAATTGGTCCTTATTATAACCAACCATTTGGCAAATTTTCGTTCAGTATTACATATTTTTAAATTAATGTTTAAATTTTTAAAATAATGGTTTATAAAATTTTTTGAATTCTTATTAAAATTTATCTTTGCATTAACTTATTTTTTTAAAATTTTGTCTTGTTTTTTACATAAAATTAAAACAGACATTATAAAGTAAACTTATACTTACATAGATTTATACATTTTAATTTTGAAAATGTATTTCAATAACAAATTTATTTTCAATACTTCTTTTGCTAGAGAAGAAATTATTAAAATTGAAAAAAAAATTGTAATTAATATTTTTAAATATCTAACACTAAATCTTTTTATTTGATAAATAGGAGTGGATGTTCCTGAATATAAGGCCCCATTTGTTGCTGAGATAGGTAATCATCCTTCTATGGAACAATTGCAGCACTTAGTAGTGAAACGAAAGGCTCGACCTTTATTCCCAGATATATGGAAAGATACAAATCCAGTAAGTCTATCTTGTCTTCATTCTAATTGAAAAAGTAATGGATTATATTTTCATAACACGAGTTAAATGTTTTCTATTGCTTAACTAAATTGTCTGTTACTAAATAAATTAATGAAATTGTCTGTTTTAAGGATGTTTGTGGATTAATTTGTTTAAATGTAAAATGGAGTTGAAATTGTTTACTTGCATTAAAAATTTTTTTTCAGTATGCTGAAGGAATATTGTATTCAAATGCAGAGAAGATTTTGGAATTATTAATTGGATTTATTCAGGAATTATTATGGTGTTTTGTAGGGCAGAAGGCGTTTCTTTGGCAGTTTTATTTTAACACTTATTTGGTGGCAAAATATATTCCTTTGCCGGTTTAAAAATTTTTTTTTTTATTTATATAATTTTATTTTGTGCCATAAAAGAAGTTTTTATTTAAGCTAGAACTCAATGCATGTGTATTTAAGATTTAAATAAATTTGAAAAATTAATGAACACTTAGTAAAGGAACTTTTTTTATTCTCTTAAAACTTAAGATTCTTTGATAAAGTAGTTTTAATTTTATCTGGATTAATTTTCATAAATTTTGTCTTGCTATGTAATGCAATGTCTTTTAATTATGTGTTGTGTTAAACAAATGAATATTATAATTTGAAAATATTATAATGAAATATTAGTTAGAAAAGAATGAGGTTAGTAATATAATGTCAATTAACTTTAAATTTTAAAATTTTTTTTCAATTACATCGTAATAACAATTATCTCCTTTAAGTATTCTTTCATTCTTAAAAATTCAAATTTATCAAATTTACATGTTTGATATATCATGAATAATTGTTAGTTTTTTTTTGTTTCTATTGGATAATTTTTATGAATTTTAGTAGTTTTTCCTATCAGTTTTAAGATTTTAGGAAATTCATGTAAATATTTCACTGTTTAAAGAATAATTTTGATAAACATTTGGAAGGGGAGACCTTATAGGTCAATTTATCCTTCAAATATATTATCATATCCTAAAACCAGTTGCAATATCAAATGTATCAACATTTTAGTAGGTATTGGTATATTTATCATATTTTAATGACTAAAATAATTGCTCTAAAATCTTGTTTTATGTCAAAACATTCAGTAAAATTTTGATTTTTTAAAAAAAAAAATTTCTTTAAAGAATTCTAGTTCTTCTCAATTTCAAATGTTGCAATGTATTTAAATCAATTGAAATACGTGGCTTGAAGAAATATTTTATGTACAAAGTTTAAAAACACGTTAGCAGTCTTGTTAACAATTCAATATCATTCTGCATATTCACCGATATTGTAATATTTTATTGTGGTGTCATGCAGGGTATAAAACCTTTTTTAAAAAATATAGTTAAACCTTTAAAAAACTGTTAAATTAACTATTAGAAAGAATGAGAAACAATTTGAAATGTTACAAAAAAATGAACAATTGACAAATTAACCTTAAATTTCATTTTTTCTTGCAAAATTATTTTTTAAAAAAAATTTGCATCACTGATGATGGATTCTAAATAATTGAAACTGATGGTTGAAAATTAACGTTGAAAAGGAACTTTTTTGTCATGTATGTTTAATTAAATTGTTTCATAACAGGCTGTGAGAGCATTAAAGGAAACAATTGAAGATTGTTGGGATCAAGATGCTGAAGCTAGGCTAACAGCTCTTTGTGTTGAAGAAAGGTTGACTGAACTGCCTGTTTTATGGGATCGTAAAAAAGGTATGGAAGACTGGAAAGATGTTTGTATTGTAAAGCTATTATCAAGTAAAGTTATTGAAGTTGATAGAGTAAAATTGATTATAAATGTTCTAATGTACTGTTTTTTATAGCTGGTTCAACTATCCAGGGAGTGAGCCCCACTGTAAATCCTACATCAGCAGATGTGCATACTACATCAAATATTATTCAAACGTCTTCCAATGGTTGGTTTAGAGGTTCAACATTTGAAATGCCAGTAATGAGAAGCAATGCAGATACCCTGAGTCCAACAAATTGGGGTGTAGACAGTCGGTATAGTGGCGATTTTAGTATGTCTGAAAATACAGCAGAAACTAGTATAACAATCTCTCCATCTGAACTTACTCCGCGATCTTGCCCAAGCAATTCCAGCAGTAATGGCAACAACTTAAAAAACCTCTCTACAAATAATAACATAACACCTGGTCTAAAAGTGACAGTGCCATTACAACCTTATCAAGGGAAAAATCCTACAATGGAAAGAAATTTAATTATGGAACCTATTGAAGATGTGACTATTAGTGGAAATTCATTGGTGGAAAAGGGTGATAAATTTAGTACTCGCAATAATTCTGCCAACAGCTTTAATTTTGAAACTGACTTGTTTAATACACTTCAAACAAATGAAGCATCTGAAAGCAATGCCCTGGTTCCAAATGATGTTCTTAGCCACTCAACTCGTGCTGTTAATCCTATTCCATATGTGCAAAATGCTGTCCATATAGTGAGTACTATGCCAAAGCAACCTAATGTTCCTGGAAATGGACATTCTCTGCAAATGGCTAATGGTCACAGTGTTATGAGAGATGTAAAAGGTGCAAAGAAAAGTGGTGGACTTGTAGGAGGTTTTAAAAATTTTTTCAAGTTTCCTAAAGGTTCTTCAAGTACCGAGCCAAACACCACACCTATTGAAAATGTGACTATTCCCAAAGCAATTGAACCCCCAACCGTTAACGTACCTAAGTTACCAAATGGGTACAATACAGTTCCCAAACCTTTAGGTGTTTCTAATCTTTCTAAAACCCAAAGTATGGATACAGAAGTTTATATTATGGATCCAAATGATGAATTCAGCATGACACAGACTGTTGTGCGGCCTGTTGCCAATCGGCAAGTTTACAGTCAGACAGTACCTGTAGACAATATTGATAATTTAGAGCCTGATAGAAATAAAAAATATCCTTTCCAAAATGGGTTTGTTCAAAGTCAAACACATCCACAACTTTGTTCAGAAAACAATCCCAAAATGAAAAGACCAAATACCTTACCAATAGCAAAATTAGAAGGTTGTAATGGGGCTGCTGTAACTTTAGGTCCAAATCCTGCAAAAATTTCTCCCTCTTGTAAATCTTATATTAATTGTTCAGAAAATGTAGCAAAAGGCAGTGCCCAGGAAGATATAGGTGCATCTTCCTCTAATGAACTGAAGAACCCTCGTTTTTCTTTGTATGATGATCGTATTATGACTGTTAATACTCGTTCGTATCAACAAATTCAGCATACTCCATGCAAGTTGGGGTCGCCTCACATTTCTGCATCAGTTCCATTATCTATAGACTCTCTCTGTGAATCAGAAGTCACTAATTTTCATAATACTTATCAATCACCAGGTTCACAATCTAGAATTAATGATAATCAATGATAATGCAAATAATTACTAATTTTTAATTTTATGTCTAAAATATGGAAGAATTTTTGTATAAAAATCAGCTTGACCATGTAGAAAAATAATTGGTTCTGCGAATTGTTGTTATTGTTGCTGTTTGTTTCTTGGCCAATAAGAAAGGATTTATGCTAGATAACTAAGTTACTCTTTGCACTTTGAGGTTTTAAACAATTTGAGCAGTACCACTAATTATTGCATAAGGATTGATAAAACATTTGTTTTAACTGTTTTAAAAATTCTTCTGTTCTTAGAATTTCTTATTTTTTTTTAAATGATTCCTTTTATAAATCTATAAAAATTTCAATAACTTTTAAGATTTATCTGTGTAATTTATACAGCTTCTATCTACATTTTTGAAATCTCCAAATATTTTTTAGAAACAATTATTAATTTTCAAAATTTCTGTGTAAATCATTTTGATTATATAATGTTCTCTTCAATGCTTTTTTTCCTTATTTGTTATGGCTAATTTTGCAATGTATATTAATATTTTTAGCAAAAAGAAAAATAAATGTGAATCTTTATTAAGAAAATTAGATTTTAGATTACATATCGTTCTGGGTAGTTAAATTTTCTATCAATTGAATTGCTCTGATCTTTTTATGACTAAAGTTGTCACACTGTTGCAAGCATACCATGTTTTTATATGTAGGACAGTTTTTATGTTTTATATATAAAATATTATTTGTACATATTTGTCCTAAAAGTGTTTGTATATAAATGTTTTTATGTTGCTTTGTAGATTTATTTTCGTAATTTGCAACCATGAATCAAACTTTTGTAAAAGCATATGTTTGTAGTTTTTATGGTTGGTATAATTTTTTTTCCTGCCAAGGGAAAACTTGATTCAATTTATTAAAAAAAAATATTGAACAGAATTTAGTTTGTAATGTTTTTATTTATTAGTGTTGCAGTCTTTAAAGTTACAATTATTAATTTCAATTTTAAAGGTGCCCATGGGTAAAGGCCAAAGCAAATGTTCATTTAATACCCACACATCTTTTCATTTTGTTTTTATAAAAGAAAGAATTAACTAGATGTATAGCATGAAATTCTGTTATCTTTATCTTATTAAATTGACCTTTCCCCCCTATTATATCAATAAGAAATTTATTTTATATTTGTACCTTAATATTTCACAAATATATATATCAATCTTAAAAATTGTTAATTGAAATTTGAATCTTTTAATTACTTTCACCATTAATGCAACTTTTCATATTAAAATTGCATGAAAAAATTCATTTACACTGTTCATATTAAAGAATGCTTATTAAAAATATCCACTATTTCATTGTGGAAATTTTAATGTGAAAGGAAGTTCATTTTATAATGTAAGCTTTTTTGGCTTATAATGTTAATGTTTGTAGACATATATTGAATTAAACTATATATATAGTAAAAGTTTCTTATATAAAAACTGCTATATTAAAATATCTTTTATTAACAGAATAATAGTTAACTGCCTCTATAACAGCATACTATGAAAATAGTTCAAAATTTTTTTACTTGGTAAAAGACATTTAGAGTATAACAATAGTTATTAGATAGTGGAAATACTTATTTATCTTTTCTAGAGCCTCATGTGCTTGTTGAAAATAAATAAAAGCTTTTTGGTGCACCTGATACAAAATTTTATAGAATTTTCATCTCATCACTATGCACTTCAAGAATTTTTTCTCCTTTTTATAGAGTATTTAATTTTTGTTGTACCATAAATTTAATTGAATATACAGTACTAGTTTTTAATGCAAGGTATATAAATCAGACATTTAAGGTTTAAAATTACTTTTTGAAAGAGTTTTTATTGTAATAGCTGTAAACCATTTTAATTATTTTCTATGGTAAAAATTTTTAATGTGTAAAATGCACTGGTTCAGCAATGAAATTTTTATGTTTTATAAAGGGCTTCTTATTTTGGGAAACTTAAATTTAACAACTTAAATTGAGAATATTTCACATTAGTGAAAAATCTTGCAATTCATTATATTTTGATGTACAATTTAAGTAGTTTTTTTACAAAAATTTTTTCCTCTTTTCTTTTCTAACACACAAACAAATAGGTTTAATTTTACAAGTGCGTGAATAGTTTTTTTTTTTTTTTTTTTGTCTTTTTAATGCAAGTTTTTTTTTTAGTGAACTTTTGGAAAAGAAAGTTCAATACACTTTTCCAATCCAGTATTGAAAATAAACTGAATACTGCTAAGATTATTTTATTAGTAAATCATATTGTTTATTTTTTAATTTCTTTTTTGTTTGTTTTTTTGTTCAAAAAAATTATTTTTAACTTTTCTGAGGAGCCTTATCCTCTTTCAGCTTTGCATCATTTTTTAATACTACCACTAACAAACAAAGAATGTACAATGTATATAAACTTTTTTTTTTATAAAAAAAATATACCCTTGATATTGAAATGTAAAAATTAAATTTTAGGAAAGAATTGAGGCAATTTTTAGAGATGCATCAGTTTCAAGTTAATTTTTGGAAAGGTTGTTTGTGAACTTGAAAATTTTTTAATTTATAACAAAGATTTTTTAAGAATTTTTTTAAACAGTCCTTTTGCCCTAATAAAAAGATTATCCCACAGTATACACACTGCAGAGTATCAGTCAAATATTAATCATAAATAAGAGTAAGAATTAAGTTTCTCATTTGTTTCAAATTGTTCTTAATGTGTATTGATTTTTTGTATAATTGTATACATGTTTCAATAAAGTAATATAAGTTGTTTCTATGTTTGGGAACATTTTTGCATATTTAGATTTTAAAATTAATTTTTTTACAAGATAACTTGTTTATTTTAAGGCTTGACTATTAAATTTTCATTTATTTGATTTATTAATTTAATTTTCAATATTGTAACATGAGTTAACTAAACATTGAAGAGTCATGTATTCAATGTAAATATTTGTTGTATATATTGCTACTTTTAAATATTGCAAATTTAATACTTAAATAGCTTGGTTTAAAAAGTTTTATCACTTTATCATACAATTATTATTTGCTGAAAAGTTTGTTATTGTAAATATGTTGAATCTTATGAAATTTAACTTGACTTTTTCAGTAATACCTTTTCTTTATTAATTCTCATCTTGCACACTGGTTTGAATTTTAAAAAATGATGAAATAGTTATACATTTTAACAACTATTTCATCAGGTTTATTATGTGTGCAAAAAATTGTAAATTTCATATGTAAATCAGCAATTTGAACTGGGTAAATGTTTATATTAAGTATATTTTTATGGAGTAAATAGAAAAAGAAATCAATACACATAGTTAGATTTTCTTTAAAAAATAATCCAGTAGCAAGCCTGAAAGTGTTCTAAATGTAAATATTTAAGCATAATGTTATTTGACTAATATTAACAAAGTTGAATTGCCCATTTGAATTCTGCAGTGAATTTGAAATATTTACTGCTTAAATAATTCAGTCAAATAGTTTTTGCTTCTTTCTTAAATATATTGTATTTTCCTGTAAATTTCAGCATATACTAAATAATTACTAAGTTTAAGCTAAAATTTGGTTGAAAAAATTTTTGATTTTGTTCTGCAGTCAAATGAAATGAATATAGCATTAAGTTAATGATTATTTAGAAACAAATTAACATTATCTTTTAACTTTAAGCAATGCAATGAAAAACGTTTTTGGTTTTTCCATCTACATTTGCTTTTAATGTAATCCTTTTAAATCCACAACATATTTCTATAGTAGTCAAAAATTTATATTGGTAGTTTGTATTATAATATTCTTGTGCAGTAATCTATCTGAACTTTATCATTATTCAAATAACTATGATGCTTCTTATTTCCAACAAAAGATACTAAATAGAATGCATTAATGTGTTTCATTGTTGAAAAGATCAATTGTTATAATAATATGGTATTTCTATCTATTAATTATATTATGTATTTTGTATTGATAATTTTTTTGTGTATATAAACTTGCACACACACAGCCATCAGTTGATCAGCCATTAAGTGTAAAATTACCGTTGAAGTTATTATATGGATACACCCAAAAGTATAAAATTTCATTTTTTGTGCTAACTGAAATATGTTAATTGTTATGCTATTAAATTTGTGTTGTGATATGTGTTATTTCAAGTCTCAAATGAGTTAAGATACTAAGCATTCTTTTTGCTTAATATAAAATTCTTTTGATTCTTATCAGATTTCTTAATGAAATGGCTAGTTTTATTTTCCCATTAATTGTATTCTTAATGTGAACTTATTTTTATCCAGAATCAAATGTAGCACAATTATCTGATACAAACACAGTTACACACAAACCTGAAATGCTTTAGTTTTGACAGAAGATAGAAAATAATTTTGATAGAATTTATTAAATCTGGTATACACACTAGAACTGGGTGTAATATTTGCTGCATTAGTTTTTTAAAAATTAATTTGATTTTTTTTATGCTTGCATAATTTTTTCTAAACATTATTTCATTCATTTTTCTGAAGTGATTTGGAGAAAAAATAATTTTTAGATATTGATCATGCTCAGTGATATCAATAATTATGTTGTATAGTAGGGAACAATATGATAGACCATCTTCCAGGACAGTAACTCATATTTTCAGATTGTCGTGATTTTAATTATCTTCCTCATTTAGGAATCATTTTAAATAGTAAATAATTTGAATCTTAATTACATTTTGAAATTTGATTATTTAATTTCTTTGTTTATTTGTGTGTAAAATATTTAAAGATATAAATAGTTGTTTTAGTAATAAAAATACTTAATAAGTTTAAAAAAAATATTGATTGCTTTTTTTGTAACTTTTTGCAAACATTAAAATAACATCTAGGTATTATCAACCAGTTAATTATTTAAAAATTAAATATTGTTACAGATTTTTAATCGTAAGAATAAAAAAGGAACGTCAGTATTATTTCTTTGGAGTTCTTAATAAAGATTATACAAAAAAAATTGTCTTGCATACAAATGTTTAATCTGCTTTAAATGTAAAATCAATCTAATTGAATACAATATTTGCTCTTGAAAGATAACTGTAGGAAATAAAGATTTAAAGTCAAATACTTTTATTATTAAATTTAAGTTTGTTTAAATGAAGGTTTCATTGCTGTTCTTTGAATTTACAAAGACATGATATTTTGAATAATCTTGTGTTTTTAATGTATGATGAATTGGATATAAAGGAATTATGATATATATGTATGTTCTCATATTATTCGGTTTACATGTATTATATCCATCTATATATATACATGCACACGCATCAGTGAAAGATCAATTGTATATGTATGTATGTATATAAGTATTGTATTTTTTAAGCTCTATTGCATTCAGTACCTCAATTCCCTAAACAGTAAAGCCTTAACTATATGGTGCCTTTCTTGCTATGAATTTCAGGAGTGTGTGGATGACCGGTGTGGTTATGTATTTCCTTGTATGATATTAAAGATTGACATTTGTTCTCTATTATCTCAGGTGCTCTCTCTGTAGTTTTGTGATGGGTAATGATATTTGAATGAATTGGAATGCTTTAAAATATTCATAATGATATTGAGAGATGTTGTCTTTCCAAATATGAATAAAAGAGAGAATAAATTTTACATTGTATTGGTGCTCATTGATTTATTTTACTTAATATTTTAATATATTGCATCGTAAAATAATTTGACTATCAACAATTCTGGTGATGTAAAGCAATTATCTCTTTTAAAATTCTATAAACCAAGAGTTTATCATACTTTTAAGAGAAATATGGAGTAATGAAGATGAACAATTAACTTACCATGATTAAAAACAAAGTGTTGTGTTTCTCAAAGTGAAAAGTGTTTTACTTAATATTTATCTTCAATTTTGGTTTGTTTTATCATAAAATCTTTCATCTGTCATTGTGATATTATAAGGCTTTACAAAATGATTACCTTTTCTTTTTGTATCAAATGTAGTTTGTTATGGCAAGATTCACTGCCATTATCAGTCAAAATGTATTAATATATGAAAAATATATATGCAAACTTGTATATCTATATTGAAAATGTGATAAACTATTGTTAATATATATCGTTGGCTGTTAAGCGTTCCATTTGTGCATTTTTTTAAAAGTATGTAGAGTTTTCTTTTCCCTCTTTTTTTAATTTTATTTTATAATAAAAATGCCTTTGTGTCTAGAATCATATTAAAATATGTAATTAACAAATTTCTATAATTTGCTTTTACTTCTAGTTGTTGTAGCTGGTTCCAAGGATGATTAACTGGTACCATTAAGTAATTGTAATGATACTGTACATAATATATTAGCATAAAGTAACAATTTATTTTCCATTCATTTTTGTGTTCAAAAATATAATTAGAGCTTTTTCTTCCCCCTTTTTTTTTGTTATTGCTCAAAATTGAAAAACATATAAATTGATCTTTGCACTGCTTTGTAACCAGCTTTACTAAACAATTTCTTTTTTTGGTCTGTTAAAATTTCTGCACATCAGCATATTTAGGATGAGAGCTTATTAGCATGCTCAAACTAGTGAAAAGAATACTTTTCTCAGACATCTGTGTGATATATTTAGACAGCTAACTTTCCAGTTGTTTTTGGTGCTTATTTAAAGTGATTATTGTATTTATTGAACACATTCATGCAGATTTATTTATGACTTCAAACAGCTGACTGATTTTAATATTTTCTTGATTTATTGAGTATTTGAAGATATATTAAATCTGTTTCATAAATGGTTTTGTGTTCTTTATTTTGAGTGCATTTTCAAAACTTGCTTTTATATATTGTGTTTGACACTTTAATTTTTTTAAAAAATGCATTAAATTTTTACATAATTGTCACATTTACTTTTCATTTGTATACATTTTTTTACTCTTACATTATTGTAGGTACAATTAATTTTGTCTAATATGCAAATACACACGTAAAATATTTATACGAATGTATTGGAGTATCTAAATTTGTCATTTTATACTTTAATTACAAATATTAGATTCATAACTTCTTATGAAACTTTATTTTTTTGCTTGGTTTTACATTTCTCATACATTACACAATTAGCTTATATATAATAATTTCACATTTGCAGGTATGTATTTTAATTTGATTTTATCTGTCTCATATTAAAGTTTAAAATGTAACAGTAATAATAAAACATTTTTTTCTTTGCTCTTTTTATGTTATATTTATTACTTCAACAGTTCAGTACAGTCCAAGATTTGGTCAAAACCTTATGCTCTGAAAGAGTTTGATGGATATATTAAAATACTTTTATATTCAGTGATGACTAAAGTTGTTTGAGGTTGAAAGATTGTAATTCTATTTAAGAATTAAGTCATACCGATACTTAAAGACTAAATTATTAGTACCTATTTCTAGTATTAATTGACTGTTGATATTTTGCACTTGAAGACAGCACACACAGGGGCTTTAAAACTTCGTAATTTTTCAAGGTCAAGTGACGAGATCAACATCCGTGCTACCACCTTTATATTCGTAAAATGTGGAAACTTAAAATGCAAGATTTTTCTTTCCCACAATAATCTGCTCGCTAACTTTGGAATCAGATGTTCTACACCAGTTTTTTCACCTTTTATTGCCTAAAACAGTGGATGACAACTTTAAATAATTACCTTTATAAACAGCTTTTTATTTTTGCTGATATAAATGTCGGTAAATTTTTAAAATTAAATATGGTTTTAAATTTTTTGAAAATTCAATTTTTGAATCTTAAAGTATTTATCGTTATATAGCTGCATGTCAAGTTAAATAAACAGAACAAGAAGTGAAACAACTTATTTACAGCAAAAAGCAATAGATACAAACGAAAGAGAATAAAAAAAATATTCAAGATGTTAACTCTTGCCAAAATTCACGAACAGTTCAAGCTTGGTGCATTAATTGATTGGACTCGCGGTTGAACTGGTTTCAGTTACAGATTCCAGTGGCGTAGCGTGAGCTTTTGCCAACCGGAAATTCGTCACCTCTCTATTTTAATTATTTGTCAAGAAAATTAGTAAAAGTAAAAAAAAAAGCAGTTTTAAATTTTTTTTTTTGATTTAAAAATGCATTTTTCGTGATTTTTTTATAGCAAAATCTTTTATACAATTGTCACACAATATCAATATGTTTTGTCATGTTCAATTGCCAGAATAGCTAAATTTGTTAGCCTTAACGTGGACATAGTCGATCTGAGATAATTTTTGATTAATTTTAGCTTAGAGAAGCTTCTCTCACAACTGACATTTCCGATGGCAGTGTTAAAAAAATTCTCAACATTATAACAATGTTTGGTAAGCCATCTTCAAGTTTGGACTCAGTAATGTATTTTAAACCCACAGAGCCGGACCTAATGAGTTCTTTTTTAATGCCTGGGGTCTGTTGCAGCTACGAAATCTTTCAGACGTACGCGCTCAGGTTGGAATTCTTTCTTATTAATGTCTTGAGGAGCTGGATCCAAGTTGAGTTCGTCCGTGCTCAATATCACTTCAGGCCTTAAAAAAAGCAGATTTTTGCCCTAGATTCTGCAACTGTTGGAATTTTTTTCGATTTTCAGCACATATACTCTGTCTATTGAAGAAAATATTGTTTGGTTCATGTCATCTTCGCACGATAACTGAACATATATGCTTCCTTCTGATTCGTTTTGGGGGTTCAAAAGAAATTTCAAGCTCTTCACATAAAATTTTAGCATATATTAGTCATCCACGAATTCCTCTCGTTTTGCATGTCTGTAAAGCTCGTATTTTTTGAGCACTGAGGATATTTAGTCCCTCTCTTTGCAAATAATTTGAGCATCATTGACTTCATACAGTACTGGTTGCCAGAAGCCTAAGCAATATAAATTCGAATGCGATTTCATAGCGACTAATAAACTTCCTGCATCTGTGCGTATATTAAAGCTTTCCCTCGTTTTTGTCAGTTTTTCCAGTGCAGTTAAAGTTTATTTGCAATGGTGTCTAATATAATTTACAGCATTATCTCTAGCACTCCAACGTGTGTCCTGAATCCTCTTCAAACTTTTCCCTGTGGATTCAAAAACTTCCAATCGGTTCGTCGGCGTAGAAAAGAGTAACAGCTTTCCAGCGTACCAAAGAACTGAATTTGTAGTCATTGGATTTACCTTCAATGAAGCTGCATGTACGCAAACTAGGTTTAGCGAATGGTTTGAACAAGGAACAAATTTGGCATTAGAATTGATATCTTGCATCCGCTGTTGCACACCTGTGTGAATTCCAGCCATCGTTACAGTATTATCATAAGCTTGCCTTCTACAGTTCATAATGTCGAGCCCTTAAGTTTGCTTACTATCATGTTGCTTGTACTTTCCTCAGTTTTGTTTTTCGTTTCACACACAATGAAATCTATAAAAGATTCCTCTACTCTAACTTCTTGGTTTTCAATCATCACATATCTTACTACTTGGCTTGTTGATCTTTGTGGGAAGTATCCGGGATGTGATGTCAAAAATCATGGAATAATATTTAGCCTTTTGGACACGAGCTATAATTACTTCGCGAACTTTGTTTCCTACAATTTCTATAAACTCATTTTGAATTTGAGGTGACATAAGTGAGAGAACTGTTTTGGCCATTTTTTATCCTCACTAAATGCTCTGAGAACAGGGTTCGTACATTGCCAGGAAATGTACCAATTCTAAAAAGTTGCCTCTATAGTACTGGTGTCATCTTCCCTGTGGCCACGCAACGCCAAATTTTGTTTCGCCAGAAATTGTATGATATCAAACATTCTTGTCAGAACTTCATGCCACTTTTAGTTTCCTTTGTCAATAATTCTTGTTCTTTTTTATCAATTATTTGTCCTTTTCGAAGTTTCCTTTCCAACTCATTCCATTTGCAAAAAAATTCTATTTTTCCCATACGTAGAATATACAATTGTACGAAACACCAAAGTCGTAAAGATTTTACGACCTTTTGGCTTCTGTGACTTCACCCCGCTCCACCCTCTCGCACTCGCTTGGCTTGTCTCAACGCGGGTGTGATTTGGCGTTTGAAATATTCTTTAAATTTAAATATCGTGGTGCTTGCCGCCGTCCCTTTTCGTATGCCGCCTGGGACCAAGGCCCCCTCTACAACCCCACGCTACGCCACTGCCACCAGCTAGTTCTCAGCCATTTTGTTAACAATTATATATTCCTGATAGCAATTCAATTCGCTATACACTCAAAAATAGCAAAAAGTACCCAACTCTGACGACCTTTACAAATAAGGGTACATCGGAAGTCCATACTTCTATGAACTGGTCAAATATCCAATAACAAAAAATGAGTACAAGGAAGGTATATAAAATATCAATCCAGACATTTTTTCAATTTTTTCTTTAGTGAAAAAACTAAAATAAGATTTTTTTATAAAAGTTTCTCTTGGAGGAAATTACAGTATCAAATTATTAACTTGTGATTACCATTTTTAAGGTGTTCATTTTATAATCGTCATGGAAAAAGGATTTTTCTAGGAAACCCTGTACGATGATTGTGTCTGTGACTACTAACAAATTTTCAAGAAGATAATATACACCTAGACGACTCGAAATTATACAGGAATGCCAGATTTGAAAAGCCTAACTGACTCTTAAAGGCATTGAGAAAGCCGGATCACACAAAGCTAGTCCTTGGCTTCGGTGTTCAGAGATTGTTGCCAGTGAATAAGGTGGGCCAGATTCGAATTTTCTCGAGAAACTTTTAAAGGGAAAATAATTCAATTCTCCAATGAGAAATTTGCTTATCAGTTAAAGGAACTCTTCGACAAAAATGAATCGCGTTGAAACGATTCTTCATTTCACCCTTAGCGAGGCTATAGGACGGCAGACTAAAACTCTGAGAACTCATATTTGCTTCTGGCATACCGAGCCGCTCAGAGGCTGTATGCTCAAAGAAATCCGTTGAGGCGAGCTCCAACTCATACCATGTTTGCACCCCTTACTCCAGCAATTAGGTGGAGCGGTTCTCATAAGATCACGCGCAATCGTGATCGAACAAGTGCTATAGCCAATGAAGAAACGTCATAGGTCCGGTAGAAAACACTCAGTAGCACCCGGGATTTCACTCCAACAGGTGTATGGAGGATTCTGAAGAGCAATGGCATGCATCCATATCACTTGCAGCGAGTATAATATTTTTTTTCTCCTATTTTGCGTACTCGCGCGTTTCAAGGTTCAAATATTCGAAGTGAAACTTCGAAACATCCATACACATTTAAGGCCCTGTACCACGTCAAGAAAGCGCTTCTCATCCAGCATTCTCGGGGTACACCTAGACGACTCGGGATCACATATCTCCTCTCGAAGATTGTGGCATCTTAGCTGGGACACCTACTGGATGTTGTTGAATTCGACCGACAACTTCAGAGGGATGATATTAGGCAGCATGAGAACGACAAATCACGTATAGTCGGTGGAAATCAGCATAATAGTAGTCATCGGGAGCACATTGTGCCAGACGAGGGGATATACATATACTGACAGAACGCCAAAATAGCGCAAAATACCTTGTTTGTCGATAGTATGTCCTCCCGTAGTTGCTGCAGGAATTACCGGCCACTGCACACCAGAACGCATGATTCATGCACGATGGTGCACCAACTCACATGTTTCGATTGCAGTGCGTACCCCTTCCCCCCATGTTATATATCCCAAGAGGTGGATTGGAGGTGGCGGACCTATTGCTTGACGTCCATTCTCCCCAGACATAAATCAATTGGATCTCTTCTCCTGGGGCCACCTGAAATCGCTTGCGCATGAATCGCCGGTGGATACAGAGGAGGATCGGACAGCACGGACATCGCCAACACACTGGATTTGTTTTGCTTGGATGCGTCCAATAATCATTCTTCTGTCCATGTCGGTTGAGCTATGACCTATGTGGCCGCAACTTCAAGCAATTCTTTTGACAATCACGTTGTCTTTTTGACGTCGAGTGAGTGAATATAAGAGTAACTGTACAGCTACTCGAGGGCTTTTGGCGACAGATCTCGTAATTTTGAACCATGGTCAAGTGACGAGGATGACATCCAAGCTTACACTCCATTCTCCTAACTACCACACCAATGGGAGGACCTTTGAGGCTTTGAAGTCGAGCTGTGATGCATTGTTAGTATTGCAAACATGCTTTACGTCTAATAAATGCATTTCTTACCTTTTATTGATCCTTTTCATTCCATTCTATATCACACCCTTCATAACTGTTTTTGCGAATTACTCCGACCCCATGTTTTATAGTGATTTGTCGTTTCCATACCGTCTACTATCACACCTCTGAATTTGTCGGTCGAATTCGGCAACACCCTTTGGGAACTACTGATGTAGAGGGAGTTCCACGAAAAAATTTAGGGTTTCCGCGTGACACATTTTATTTGATTTAAAAAATAAGGATGGTGTTTAATATCACATTTTCCTCGGAAAATTTACAATCGACCCTCAAAATTTATGTAATTTTTTGTGTATGCATTATACCGGTGTATGGATGTTTAACCGGGATCAAACTTTCGATCCTACCAATAGAGGCATATTTCAAACTTCTTTTCGGGTTACTGCTTTGGCGATTGTCCCTTGGCTTTTTATAACCGCACCAGTTGATCCATGCAAAGTACGTTTTTGTTTGTTTTCATCATAATCACTGACTTGTCTACATCGCATATTCTTCAACGACATGGATTAGATGAAAAAAAAAACTGGATTATTAAAAAAAAACCTAAACAAAAACGGAGCCTTTTCACTCTATTTCCGGTAGAAATACATGGGCGGAAGGATACCCCGAAAGACTGGTAGGACGGCTAGTTTGTTTGTAAACAAAGTTGGTTAAGCATCCATTTGCGCCAATGCTATATTGCCCTTGTTTTATTAACGGTAACTGTTATTCAGATTGTAAACAACGTTTCAATATCAAAAGAAATACCATATAATATCTAAAACATAAAAATTGCCCTTACAATGGATCGTTAGTTAGTAAATGGGTCGTTGAAGAAAACTGACGTTGATAGTAGTAATGCAGAAATCGCGGAATCTACAGATACAGATGCAGGGACAGTATTAGTTGAGGTTTCTCTCACTAGATGGCTACACAAGTCAACCAATCATAGTGGCTTGTAAGAGGATCATCCAGGAATACTAATTTTTAATTAATTATAATTTTAAAATAGCATACGTAAAATATTGATACATCATATCATTTAAAACAATGTATTAATTTTTGTATTTTATTTATTAATTTATATATTTGTCTTTTTCTATATTAATAACTTGGTAATTATCACGTGTTAACTGCAACAAAAACAGAGCATGGTGTAAAAAACGTGAGAATCTACACTTCTCCCTTTGACCACAAACTGCTGATGTTGTTTTGAGAGTTCCAGAAATTAAACTTGGAAGAAATGATGGAAATGTAGTTGTGGTCTGATAATTGCTTTTAAATTCTAAGCAACATTAAATTACCTTGAGTGAAATAATATTATTCACCGATTGAAATCATCAAAATAAGTGAACCGATAGGCAAGAATAAAGGCATTCTGGAACCCGCAATGCCATCAACTTTCCATTCCGTACAGTCTAATCTTCCAATTTTGGACAGGTGGTATCAACGGAAAAAGGCAAAAGTTATACTAGTTACCAGTCGTTTGGATTTACTAGTAGTGGTGATGAGGAGGCTCCAGATACGGTTTGTTTGCTTTGCAACAAAATATTGGCAAACAACTCCTTAGCAGCACAACTACTAAGACAATTGGAAAAAAAATCATCCAACAGATAAAGGCAAAGATATGTCTTTTTTTAAAAGAAAGCTTGAAAGCCACAATAAAAGCAAGAGTTTTATGGCAAAAAAATTCAAAACAGATAATCAAAAGATAATGGAAGCGTCGTATATCTTATTGTATTGCTCTAGCAGGCAAGGCACATGTTATTGGTGAATCACTTATTAAACTTTGTGTTCAAGGTATCGTTTCGTGTGTATTGGGCGAAAGGTTATACTAAACAAGTTGAAAGTGTGTGTCTCTTTTTAACAATACTGTAAAAAGGCGTACTAACGACATTGCCATGATAATGAAATATAACTTATTTTACGGTTGCAGACGTATAACGCTTATGTATCACAATCAGACAAGCTACAAGCGTTGCTGGATTAGCAATATTGCTTGTTTTCTTTCGGTATGATTTTAATAAAAATATTTTAAAAGATTTGATTGTATGTGAAAGTTTGAGCATTAACACCACGGGGGGGGGGGTATTTTTAACTATTATGCCGACGCAAGAAATGAACTGGGGAAAATGTACTGAAGTATGCAGTGATGGAGCAAAAGCAATGGCAGGAAAAATGAGTGGTGCTGTAGCACGGATTAAAAATGTTGCAAAAAACTGTCACTGTACTCCTTGCATTCTTCAGAGATGCATTAGCAACAAATGTGTGTGATTTCGGTGACATTTAAATCTGTTCTAGACTATATTTGGAAAATTGAACGAATTATGTTTGGCTCTGCAAGGAAAACAAAACATATTGGCAACAAGATAAATTGGTAACCTTTTAAAGGAAAGTACAATATTGAACTTTAGCTGTGGAGCAAAATAACTTCGAGTGTTTACAGACGCTTAGTGATTTTCTCAAAAAATATGAAGTGGATTTAGATGTGGAAACCCGTGATGGTATAAAAACACATCTGTCCAGATTAAAGCAATCATTCAGTAATTGTTTTCCAAACTTAGAGAATCAAGATAACTATTGTGGATACAAAATCCTTTCAAAATAAAAACCAAAAGAATTTCATTCCATGGATAAGGAAAATTTGAATCGAGTTGGGATACACAATTAGAAGCTAAATTTAGAACTATATTCTGGTCAGATATATTTGATCAATATTCAAGTTTAGCAAAACGGGTTATTCGAGCTCTATTGCCGTTTACAACCACTTACTTCGGTGAAGCTAGGTTTTAAAAATATGTTGCGACAAAAACCAAACGTGACAAACTTGATGCTGTACCAGATACGGGAGTTCAGGTATCAAACCTAATGCCCAATTTTAAGAGAATCGAGGAATCAAAGAAGCACACACACAGATGCATTCTTCACAATAAAGATTTTCCTATTTATTTTAATTTATATTTCGTATTTTATTAATTTTAATGATTGTTTTTTTTTTAATTTTGCTTAATTGAATAAAATCGAAATACTAAAATGATACTCTGTTCATTTAATATCAGATATTAAATTTTGAAGTCGTCGATTAAAAATATTTAGAGTTCCGTGATCATTGGCAACAAATTTTGGGGTTTCACGACCAAAATAGTTTAGGAATCGCTGCTCTATACATTCACGAAATCTATTAGGAGGAAAACATTCTAACTGGTAATATCTCGCTGCTCTTTTCCATACCACACAGTAGGATACCCGAGTATAATATTATACTCGGGGCCCATTTGTTCGTCCACTAGTGTTTGGAGCAATCCTTCGCGTCTCAATAAAAGACTTTCAATTAGATGATCCCTTTAAGTAACTGGATACCCCCCCCCCATGAACTCGAAAATGATCAAACCACAGAGGATTTTAAATAATCCTTTTGTATACGATTATTTAAAACAGACCATTATTTTAGTAGAGAGAATTCTGACAAAATACAGTGGCCACGGGAACCTAAGGGTCAAGTTGAGGGACTCGTGGCTGGCATTTCACGAGTTGGAGCCTAGTGTCGCTGAAGACCCGCTATGTAGAGGGGCCACTGCACATTAAATATGTCGAAGCTCAAACGTCCTCCCATTTGTGGTGTGTGGAAGTTATAAGAGGGAGGTGTCAGCTCAGGCATCATCCTCATCACTCGACTGAGGTTCAAAATTAAGAGGTCCATCGCCAATATTCCTTCATGCAGCTTTATAGTAGGACGTAAATATGACTTACTTTCATCTCGAATCAGTGAGTGATTATAAAGCAACACGAGAGTTATTGGCGACGGACCTCGTAATTTTGAACCATCGTCAAAAGAAAGACGTTAACCAAATTGCTACCCCACTGTCCTAACTACCACACCATAGAGATGACTTTGAGCCTCGACAGGACGTCATGTAGAGGATAAAATGCTCGGTGAAACTATCAAAGATCTAATAAAAATGATCAGGAATGAACTCTTTAAAAATTGTGATAGTGCGAAAAAATTGGGGTGATACTTTATAAACTTATTAGAGTCGCGTTTTACTCAAATTCTACAGTCCCTATTATGATAAGAATTTTTAGAATCAGTTTATCACAAAAAGTTGTTAAAAATACTGAATTTTTCCAAAATAGTGTTAAATTGTCATTATCTTGCGATTATCAAATACTGAATTGCTTTTATGAAGTAATTCTTAAAATTGAGGTCCATAGAAAAATCTGTATGCATGCAAAACCCAAGCACAAAATCTATTCCTACGCCAGTCTAGTCGAAAATTAAATTTTTTTCTGTTAATTTAATTGCTGATAGTCATTACGCATGATAAAAGGGTCTAGGGAAACAACTGAAGGTAAATTGTGAATTCATTCAACTCTCAAGCATAGCTTTCTCGAGAAAAAATAGCCCACATTTAAAAAAGAAAGACTCTTTAAAATATGCGAGGCAAAAGGTCAAGTATTTAACAAGAACTTAATATTAAAAGCTTAATTTAACTAATGTAATAGCTTCCAACAGACAAAGTGGCCGCGGTAGCCAAGTGGTCTAGGCATCGGATCATGGCTAGCGTGTCATGAGTTCGATCCCAATACCACTAAAGACCCGCCGTGTAGGGGCGCGATGCACGTTAAATCTGTCCAGAGCTCAAACGTCCTCCAGTTGGTGTGGTGTGGTAGTTAGGAGAGGGGGGCCAGCTCAGGTGTCATCCGCGTCACTTGACCATGGTTCAAAATTACGCGGACCGACGCCAAAAGTTCTCGTGTATAGCCGAATAGTGCGACGTTAATATTCACTCACTCCAACCGACGAATCGTAACACAGGCGATAGCATAATAGCTTTTGAACTTCAGCCAATAAGATTCGGGCACATTAAAAACCATTTCTTAGAAACCCATAAATGAATGCAATGCATGTACAATCAGAACTAGATGCTATATAAAGCTCTTATTACTTTAAAATATTTTCCTGGTGAAATTTGGAAGTTTCATATAAACATTGAAGATAGGAGGACAATAAAGCAGTGCTTCTGTTTTCAATGTTGGCGACCCATTATTCAATCATAATTTTCACATCGCGCCTCCCTCTTTTTAATAATATTGTATTTAATTCAATACTATACTTTGAGGCTAAAGCTACAATCCGAATTTAACCTCTTAAGTACCACCAGCGTATATAAACGCCTCACTCAGCCAAAGCTTCAATTGCCCCGGACGTATATATCAGTCTTTCCAGTACGATCTTTTCTACTTACTGCTATCCATAAAATAATTCCGAAGGCTTTGGAATGCAATAAAATGACGTTGACAGTGTGTGTGCTTGCGGAGAGTTTACTTATTTCAGAGGATCTACTCATTTATTCCTCTACCCCCCCCCCCCCCAATACATCACATACGCACGACTACGTGAAAAACTTTGGCATTGGGGAGCGAATCGCGTAACTTTTAATCGGCAGTTGGGGATTAATTATAATCCATACAAATTATCAAGATAAGTGTTAATTTTTGTATACAATTTTATGTGACTACCCAATGGGGGCCATTGGTAATTATTAATGTTGTTCTTAGCTTAGTATTGTTAAATTAATTATAAATATATTGCGCAGTACAGATATATTTAAGTGTATTGTATCAGTGTAAATGTGTATTTTATTTTTTGTTTTGTCAGAATATATTTTGCTTCACTTCCTTTAAGTAAATTAATTTTTTTAAATCTTTTGTTTTCAACTTTTCAATATGCTTGCGCCCCCTCTCAGGGGAAGAGAGTTATCACGCCCCCTAGGGGTGCACTCGCCACAGTTGGAGAAACGCTGCAATAAGGTCAGAAATTGTTCTTATTTCATTCCCGAAGCTCAAATTATGGCTTTGCTATTTTGAAGTCAACACCCCTGCTTCACAAAATTAAGGATATTGAGACACAAATGGGGATTTAGAGTCGTTTAATGTAATGCAATTATACTTTATCTCCACCCTTTATTTTGATAAACTCATTTGTTTATGTATATAAATCAAGAAATATTAAAATTTTTACTAGTCATAGATTTAAACTAAAATTTAATCTCTAAAACGTTTTTCTTAGAATTAGTTCAAACTGCACACCGGATCTAAATGAAGAGCAAAAGTACATAAAGAGTAAAAAATTTTTTTTTATTAACAAATTAAGGCATAAAAATGTTAAAACATCGCTTATAAAGAGTTCGCTAAAATTACAGATTGTCTGGTATTGATAGGATAAAATCTGCGAAAAGACATTGAGGATATATGAAAATGTTATCTCCAACTTCACAGCAATAAGTAATGGTTTCCGATTGCGAAAGGAGTATGCTCATGACAAAACAAAAATCGTAAAACGAAAATAACAATTTTTTCTCAAAAGGTTCGTTCGTATACCATATTGCGATACATTTAGAAAACAAAAGACTATACATAAAAAACAGGAAAATCTCCCAGTAGTCAGGGGTTGAGTTCTTTCTTTGGCTGACAGAAACCTGAAATAAAAATAGGTTGAAATGAATTTTCAAAGCCTAATTTTTGCAAAAGGAGATTTTTCAACGAACAGTTAGATTTAGAATGGGGCGGCAAGCGGAGAAAAATTAAACGAAGCACATGGTTGCGAATTAAGCGCCTACGACGCGTGCAAGTTCCCAATTTAGCAAGATAACTTGAAAGTTGGCATGGTTGAGGTAGTACGCAAGGACCCACCGTCAGTAAATCAAAATTCGCCGATAGCACATCGCATAAAAAAAAGAGAGGCTTGTTAACTTACTGTACAGCAAGTACCTGTTTTACAGCAAGTAAATCTCTGGTCTTAGATTCTTTATAAATGCTGAACTTGGAAGCAACACGAGGTTGAAGGTTATTGGTGACGGTTCTCGTAATTTTGAACAACAGTCAAATGACGAGAGTGACATCAGAGTTGGGATGATATGCTTTAAAATTCCACATCACCACAATTATTCTAAATGCGATATTCAACGCGCTTTGATTGTTCTAATTTATGTTACAGCAACGTAGCGATCGCATTCTAGATGATCGAGACTACTGGTGACCGACCTTGAATTCGGAATCTCATTTAAAAGACGAAGAGGACATCCGAGATGGCATCCTGCACCTTCTACGGTATCCCCAAAGCGAGAAATTCGAGCATCGACAGTTTCAACGTGTATCAACTCTGCTACTCTGCGATAGTCTAGTAGCACTGGGGCTAGTACATAGGTTCTCAACGTGGTCTATAACGCCCCTTTGTGGGCGTTTGAGGCTTTCGGGGGGGGCAGTAAGAGACCCACAGAAAATAAGGGGGTGTTGAGATGGCACGGAGGGGCTTGGACAGATTAACCAAATATAGATTAAAGGGTCTCAGGGGTGTTAACTTTTTCTGGAGGGCTGAAAATATAAACAATATTCAAATACATATAACTCTTTAAAATTAAAAATAAATAATTCGAATCTCTTACGCGCTATTTTATAAAGGAATGGGGCTTCAGAAAAGCGTAAAATGTTTAAAATATAATCATAATTTTAAAATTATAAGCATAGGAAATAAGAAATATTTTTTTATAAGAAATATTAATTAAGTTTTACGGCACGCATGCTATTTTCAAAAGTATTAGCTTTAATTACTAGCAATCGATCGATTTATAAAGTTAAATGTATCCTTATTATACCATAGTAATTTTAAATAAATAGAATAATAAATTATATTTTTAAAAAATAAAATTATATTTTAAAAATTTGTTTAAAAAATTTTAATATTTTTCAAATATTTTGAAATACAAAAAGTATTTGTAATTGACTAGGGCTTAAAGGGTATGATACATTTTATAATTCTATAAAGTTTCATGCATCAAAGGCTACTATTTTAGAAAATAGCGTGTGCAGCGCAAAAATTACTGAATATTTATTACAAAATTACTTCTTTTTTGCATATGCTTACATCTTTTAAAATTCTGATTATATTTCAAACATTGTACCTTTTTGAAACCATAATTCTTTGTAACTAACATGTAACAGATTTGAATTATTTAATTTAAATTTAAAAGAAGTATACCCGTTTGAAAATTGTTTACATTTTCAGCCCTCGAGACAAAATTAACACCCCTGAGACCCCAAAAGACTAAAAAAAAAAACACGCTGGTTATGTACTAACAAAGATAAACAGCATTAAAGTTAACTTTATGTTGATTGTATGTATTTAAATTATTTTTAGATCACATGTACGAAAATCCACATATTTTGGTAGACCTACATTAAATTTAATGATATAATGCATTTTAATTTCTGTAGTGCACGTGTTGTCATTGTGAGCAGTAGGAAAAAGTTTCGTCCACTGCATTTTATTACGTATATTATCCAAGAAATAATTAAATATGTTAACCAGGAATTAACGTGCGATTCTTTAAAGACTAAAACTGTCAATTTATATTTTGAAAGCAATAATATTATGAATTATTTCGTATCATCAAAACCCTTGCCTGTATTTATAACAGGCAAGCTAAAACTTTTAATTCCACTCTTAAATGAATAAATTCACAGTAGCGTTTAAATTCCAACAATGTTCTACCTATGACTAAAATTTATAATATTACACATTTAAATATATTTGTGGCAATAGCTAATTCAGATTCGCAAGTAAAAAAATTGGGGCTTTAATAAAAAATTAAATTAAAAAATATATTCTATTAGTAAAATAATATTTTAAAAAAAAATTTAACTCTTGTTTTCACCATGTATTATGTACACTCTAATTGCTCTAGAGGGAGAGGGGGCGGTATCGAAATATTCACTAGAAAAGAGGGTGCCAGTTCAAAAAAGGTTGGGAACCTATGGACTAGAACCTTCGACATGGAAAAGAAACAATGGCGGTCACAAGTTAAAGCTGTAGTCTGATATTCCAAAAGCATCGATATAGTTGAAGGAATACTCGCGAATTTCCTTTATTTCATATCCATTTATCATCCAACTTTGTGGACAGAGGTCTCGTAAATAATGCAGTTGGAAAATTACATAATCCGTTCCTCTGGATTGGATCCGTATTATGGAATACAAGAGCCGAACTTGGAGAAGAAGCGAGATACCAAAAAGGGTGCTCTAGCTAATTTTTAATTCTGCTAGTGAAACGCTGAAATCTTTAGATTTGCCGAATTTTATAGACAAGGTCGAAAAAGTTTTCCACTCACTTCGTCAATATTGATAAAAAAAATTGGGTAGAGAGCTATATTTAAAAAGTGAATATCAATTACGCCGATTCAAGTTCAGGATACATTTGCTCAATTTCAGATTAGACCTACATAATTAGGGATTGCAATATCGGACCAAAAGTTCAATACCGGTATTTTATATATCTGGATACCGGTAGTAGAAATTTTTAGAAAAGAAAATACAGGGGTTTCTTTGTTTTATTTGCCAGTTTTATTAGAGAGTAGGTATCAAAAAAATTAATTTGTAATTTTTAAATTATAACTGTATACAAGAATCACAAAAAGGTAAAGGAACACCTTGTTTATTTAAATCACAAAAAGTGTAAATGTCACTATTCAGTCTGTGGCACTTTAAAAAATTTTTAAAATGTGATCTTAAAAACATAATAAAATCGATTGTATTGTCATTAAACCTGGAACATAATTATGTTCAAAAATTACCGTCTGTCGAAAACGCTTCTTCGGCATCTACACTAGTTGGTTGTATTGTTAGCAATACGCGAATACTTTTTTCCAAGTATTTACTCCAAATCTCTCATCTTCCAAATAAATCATTTCTCATTGGATAGTTCAGTTCAGTTTTGTGGGATATGGAGCAACAATGGCTATTATCCCCTAAAGAAACTACAGAAATATTTACAATTTAGTAGATATCAAAATATTTCATCTTCTGAACAAAAAAATCTAATGTTGATCTATTTGACACAGCTTTCTCCCATTAACTCTTGAAGGTCGATATTGCAGTGAAGATCAATTTGAGAAAAAGCTTTAGATGATTTCGAGTATGAGTATATCTACTGCAACTTAACAAGATATGGTCCAAGTCATTTAAGCAATTACAAGAGCTACAATTTGCATGTCTGATCAATTGAATTTTGTAGGAAGTCCTGGAGTAATAATCATTTACTAAATATTCGAGTACACAAAATTTCTTCTCTTCTATTTTTAGTCCAATTAGATATGTGCCAATGTTTGGAATATTGCCCAAATTTTCAAATATTTGCTTGAATAGAAATTATCCTTTTGCTTTTTAAGTCTTTCTTGATATATTTTTTTATTGATGTCTTCTGAGGCAATCCAGTCAATGTAAACGTTAGACTCTGTGACAGATCTTGCGAGATAATCCGCCTGTTCATTCCAAATATATTTGAGTGTCCGGAGTCCAAAGTAGAATCAACTGGTTGTTATAATATGATTGTATGTAAATCTTACTAGCTAATCTATGAAAAACACTATGTGACTTGATTGAGTAATTTTGAAGACAGAGAGAACAGAGAACATCAGATAAAACTAGCAGAATTTTTGTTCGAAACAGTCAGATCATCTAATGCTTGGCAGATAGCCAGAGCTTCAGCTGTAAAAATAGAGTTATTGTGATTGATTCTATAAGCAAAGGTTGAATTTTCCGTGATACCAGCGATAGATGTAGTTCTCATTTTTTCGAAGCATCAGTAGCCATTATATAAAAGTTCCTGAAATCATGATCAACTGTTTCATCGAATAAACCCTTATAGTTTGAATTGGTAAATTTTTATCCTGAAATTTGAAATCATTGACGTATATTTACATGGGAGAACTGAAAAAGATGTTATTCTGGGTATTGAGATAATTGACCATTTTCAGCATTCAAAGTATATATATTTAGTATAATAATATTTTTATCTTCTTCCATAATTTTTAGATTAAGAGATTCAGGGTTATTGCTATATAATGGAGAAAAAGTTTGATTCGAAATTTGAGAAATGAAAAACTTATTTTGCCAATCTTCTTATTTTATCCGAGAGAATTTCTTGTTCAGCCAATTTTAAGAGCACAATATTTGGAGTCCATTGTGGAAGACCTAGCGCGATTCGAGAGCTTTGGTCTGAATGACATTAAAAGGTTTCAGTTGATTGTCAGACCATTTATTTATGATGGACATATGTAAAAAAAGGTGCTACAAATGCTATTATTGGTTATTTTAATAAGATTTTCAGCTCTCGGACCATAATGCTTGTAAGCCATACCTTTAAGAGCGTTGATCTTTCTCAGTGCTTTATTTTTCATTTGATTCATAATTGTATTATTTTGGTTCCGTTTCGAGAAAAATACTCCTAAATATTTAGTAAAGGGCTGCCATGGGAGAGGGAATCCAGCTAATAATATATTAGGAAATGAGTGGATCCTTTTGTTCGAGAGTTCGGCGATAGTACTTTTATCTGGGTTTAAGTTTAATTTCCAATATTTACACCATTGGTTAATCCTTTCTAAAGTATTTTGTAATTTATGACAAATAATATCAAGTGATTGGTGTGAACAATAGATGAAAATATCATCCGCATATATTGAGCATTCGACTCCAGTTTCCAGTGTTTCAAAAAAGTCATACATATAAATAGTGTATAATATTGGAGACAGAACACTGCCTTGGGGGAGACCCTTAAGCAGTGTTTTTTCAGATGAAAGGTACCCCCTCCATCGAATTTGTAATGATCTGTAAGACAAAAATTCATGCATCCAAAGCGCTATTTTTCCCGTAATACCAATCTGTAAACATTTGTAGAGAAGACTATATAAACTGAGTCATATGCACTCTTTATATCTAAGTTGATCCCCACGAAGTATTCTTTATTTAACTTTGCATCTGTTATTGCTTTATAAATTAAATAAGTTGCTGTTCTGCTATCTTTAAAAGGAACAAATCCATAATGTTGATGAAGTTTTTGTTCTGTTATTAGAAAGTAGGCAATTCGATTGGCTAAAATTCTTTCAAAAGTCTTAGAGAAAACCGATGTTAAAGCTATAGGTCGATAAGAGGAGATTTTGGTCTTGTCTTTGCATGGTTTGGCAATTGGAAGTATAATAGCGTGCTTCCATGACCTTGGGACTGTTGAATTATCAAATAACTGTTGAAAGAAATTTAAAATTACCATTCGTTCACTCTGGTTCAATAGTTTCAGGAATGTAGCCGTGATCTGGTCAGCACCTGGAGTTGTATTTTTAGCAGATTTTATAGCTCTATTTAATTCAGATAAATGAAAGGGTTTATTAATTAAGCTATTGTCTTTGGCCAAAAAATCCAAAGGGAGTGGCTCATGGTTGGAACTGTTGGATGCAAAAAAATCGGCAAAGAGTGTTGCTTGAATCTGAGGATGATAAATAAGTCTGTTATGAATTTGGAGAAAATTCAGTGTTGATTCGGGATTATTCTTCATAGAAATTTTTTTAGAATGTTGTAAAAGGTTCTCGGGTTAGAAACATTGTTGCAGATTGTATCCCAGTACATCTTTTTAGCTTTTTTATATGAAATCGGAGCCGGCTGGAATATTGCTTATACCGAATCCACAATTTAGGAGAGATTTCACGAATCGCCTTTTTTCGGAAGTATTTCTTGAGTTTGTGAAGGTTATGGCATGCACTATTCCACCAAGAAGGAAAGGTTCTATTAGAAATTTTTACATTTCGTGTATTATTTGAAATTATATCAGCAATATTATCAGAGAGATTGTGATTGTTAACGTTTATCTTAAAGACTGTTGATTTGGCTTGTTTCATTACTGTGGGCCAGTCCACTCTTTTAATGATTCGTTTGTCGGGTTTTGAAAATTAAATTCTGTGATAACAGGACAATGATCACTATTGTAGGAGCTGTCTAAAACGCAAGTATTGCTGTGTCCAAAAAGACTCGAGGAGCAAAGCGTAAGATCCAGTAGAGCACCAGAATCAACATTGCTTCTATGTGTTGGAGTTATAGTATTAAGAATAATAAAGTTAGAATTCGTTAACCATTCCACAAAATCATTACTGTATTGAGAAGTATGGTTGGAGCCCCACATCGGATGATGTAGATTAAAATCGCCGAAGATGAAAACTGGGTCCGATAAAGAGTCTAAAAAGTTTTTAAGTTGAGCAATATTGAGTCCCCGGGATGCATATAAATTTATCAGATAAAATAAACTATTGTTAATAATAATTTGTAATACTAAAACTTCGTAGTCTGATGACTGCATATTTTCAAAGTAAATCTGCCTGGCAGATATATTTGTTGGTACTGCTATCAGCAGCCCTCCTCCTGGTCTGTTAAGTCTATCTTGTCTGAAAATGACCTTATTTGGGAATTGTAAATTGTCACTAGGTTTCAAAAAATCTCTTGAAATATCCAAATATCTGATTGTGAAAAGGGAGGAATATTGAGCCAAATAAGCTTGTTTTTTTATACTCCTACAATTCCATTGTAGAAAACGCATAAATATTATATAAAAAGGAAAATAATAGTTCAAAATTTTTATCCTCCGTTAAGGGAAATGAGATATAATTACAGTTATAGAAAGCTTATCTACATTTTTAAGGGAAAAAAAACTCAAAAGTCATGATTGAAACTGCAGTGTAGATCTTCGATTCTTAAAGTTACCCTATCTCAATATCATTAGATGTATATCTATGTATATGAAATTTACTTGGTACAGATGCGCCAAACTTCTGTAACGTTAAATTCGCCTTTTTCCCCCTGTTAGGTGAAGATGATTGTTTACTTATTTCTAGGACATTGCACAATTGTGCAAACATTGTTTCCATCATCTTTTGCATTGAATTCATTATGGTTGCAGCTTGTTTTTCTAATGCTATTTGAAAATTGGTTACCATGTTTTCTAATTTTTTTTTCAAATTCTTGCATGTTGGGTCCTGGGGATGTCGTCTTTAATACTGTAGAATAATTTTTTGAATAAGTTTCCTTAAATTTTCGTCTTGCTTCTCCCAGAGTTAAATGGTTATTGCATTTGAATTCAAGTACTTTTTTTTCTTTAATAAAGGTAGGCAGTTGGGGGAATTGCCGGGTGATCTCCTTTACAATTTGTACATTTTGTAGTATTCATACATTGACCGGTGTGAGACTCCACAGTTTATGCATTTTGTAGGGTTTGAACAGAATCGAGATAAATGAGTGAAGCTGAAACATTTGTTACATTGCCTCGGTTTGTCTATAAATAGCTGTACTCGATGATTAAAATACCAGAGTTTTACACATTCTGGTATATTTATACCTAGAATGGTAACTATAACAGGAGAAACTTCTTGGCTGGTTAGGTTTTATAAAGCGTCTCATTTCAACTAATTCTAGATTATTTGCATTTTTAAGTTCGGTTGCCAGATGTACAGTAGTTGGAATATCAAATAGCAAAAATCGAGAGGTGAAACCTTCCCATTTAATATTTGCTTTTACTGGCATGTTTAATAATTGATTAATAGCTAATATCTGAGTAGCACATACAGAGTCCGAGGTATTAATTCTTATCTTACCACTTCGAGTAAAGAACATGTTCGTTATACTCACATGTTTGGGTATTCTGCTTTTTATTTCTGCATGTAGAAGATGGGGATTCAATTTAGGGATGCAAGCTGATCTATCTGAATGTTCAAGTAAAATTGAGAATTCCTTAATATTTTTTATTGC
>BMAO01021670.1:0-30789 GCA_019973975.1 Trichonephila clavata | reverse complement strand
TTTTTACAAAATAATTGCCTCAAAACAAATAACTTTTTTTTACACATGATTATATACAGAACTGTTAAAAGGTAGATATGGAGGAATTTAGATTTAAAAAAAGAATAAATCGCACAACATCAAATCCACACGTTAAACTGAAAAGAGCCGAAAATCTCGACTTTAATTTAACAAATTCTATTGAATTTTTCATCCTATCTAAAACTATTTCATGGGTTTAAAAACGCTCACATTTGTAAGGTTAATTTTATTTTAAGGTATCCGACGACTACTTGCGATAACTTTTTTTTTAAAAAAAATGGAGATATGGAGATTTTTTGTTGTTTTTAGATTTTCTTAATACATTTTAAGAAAAATATGCTAAAATTAAGAATAGAAAAAGAAATTATTATTACTAAAATGGGTAAAAATTTACAAAAAATAATATAAACGCGACCCATTCTGCACCAAAAGTTTATGAATAGTTATTCATTTTTTAAATGACCTTCAGGGTAATAGATATTTTAATTTTTACAAAAACTAGAGCACTTTATCTTAGTTGTTATATGAAATTGCTTAAAAGAACAGTGATTACACTGCTGGCCACCTAGAAAGACAAGAGATAGCACAACAAAATTTATTTTGTAGATAAGATGTTGACCAAGTATCAAATGATTAAATTTATAGACTTCTGTGAAGTGGGGTTCCTGCCAGAATCAGTAGCCAGAGTAGCCGCCATTGTTGAAGATCACCACTGCCACACGCCTCGGCATTGATTCAAAGTGACTTTGGATGCGTTCTTGGGGTACAGCAGACCAAGCAGCTTCCCCACGATGCCAAAACGGATCTGGTGTGGCAGCTGGGGGAGCAATCAGGGTCAATCGTTGAGCAACGATGGACCACATGTTTTCTATCGGTGAAAGACCCGGAGTGCAAGCCGGCCAGGGAAGCAATTCAATCTGGTGATTGACGAAGAACCTTTGGACAATGCGTGCCACGTGTGGTCGCGCATTATCCTGTTGAAATATGGCTGTGGCCAAGTCCTGAAGGTAAGGAAGGACAACTGGCTCCAACACCTCGGAGATATAGCACTGGCTGTTTAAAGTACCGGCAATGCGTATTAGAGGAGTGCGAGAGGGATATCCAATACCGCCCCATACCATAATACCCGGTGCAGGACCAGTGTGGCGGTGCATATCGCAGCTGTTCAGCATCCTCTCTCTCCACGGTGTCTCCAGACTCGAATCCGACCATCGTGGTATTGCAGACAGATGCGTGACTCGTTAGTAAAGACAACTTTATTCCATTCTGCCACTGATCGTTTTTTGAAAAAACCACAAGAAAAACACAATTGCCGAACTTGAAATCGTCGAAATCTCCAAGCCTTAAATAGCGCTTTGAGGTGGCGCCACAGGCGTGCGTGATGTGTGTCTGCGCTGAAATTCTAATCATTTGCATATCTCACCTCCGCTAATGCATGCTGTAAATTTCATGTTATTTGCGTGCTTCCGTCAGGGTGTTGCATTTACGGTGGCCAGCAGTGTATTATTACGAGTCATCCTTCACTTCCTTCCACGCCTCTAACCGAGACTGAGAGTAGATCGCGTATGTTACATCCGTGTACAGTAAAATGGATGTCGAGTTACTGACCATGACCCCCTCTGCTATCTCCCCCTGGATCGGTAAAACTGAGAAAGGTTTAATAAACTTAAATGTTGGTTGCAATATAATAATGAATTTAATACGTCAAGTTGGTGCTGAATAAAGATGGGGACAAAAGTAGGAGCCAATCTGGGGGGGGAAATGAATACTTTCGGACCCCGATTTACCGAACCTCTATTTAATGAATTTTTCCTCTTCCGCGATTAAAAGGAAGGCAAATTTTCCCTATTTAAAGAAAAATAATCCCCCAAATTAACAAACTATTTGGCAGTCGAAATTTTTTTTATTAGCTTGTATTAGAAAAAGTTGGATTTCTTTTCAAATTGCATATCCTTTTTGTCCAGAACAGAAAAAGATATTTCTTTTAATGACAAGAAAGCAAATTTCGACAAGAACCCATTGTTAGACTTTTCAGTTGCAGATGAGTCATGAGCGTAGCCTACCGCGTAAATTTTGAGTAACAAGAAAGTTCTTTCTTATCTTATTCCACTCCACAACGCAGGGAATATTTTAAGAGTTTTTACCCTTTGCTCTCTTTCTTAAGAAAATTGAGGTACATTATACGCACGGCTTGGCAGAAAATTCTGTTTTTGAAAATTTGTGTTTCGAGGCAGATTGCGCCTTAAGCAAAAACGTTTATCTTTAAGTGAAAAGCTCAACATTTTACATTAATTTGACAATAACGTTAAACCACAACTACTTTAGAAAAACGTCTTAAAGTTTCAGCATCGACAGTAGCTACGATTATTAAACAACGAGTAGAAATTGTTAAAGAAATTCCTATCAAAACGGTTGCATTTTCTAATACTTTACATTGTTAGGAAACTGTAAAAACATACCTAATGCACCCAGAGCCATACTTCTTTATAAAGAAGCAGGGTACAAAAAATCCTTTGGGACCCTAAATTTTTTCTAAAGTAAAAATAAGGGTGCAAACAGGAACATATACTACTAATGTATGTTTATTTAATGCGTAATGCATGAGAATCACTTCAGTAAAATTAATTTTGCAATTTCTTTTTCGATGCTTATGTAGCAAGTGCATTTAAGTGTCCTGAACCTGTAATCTACTGGGTTTTATATAATTTTATCTGATGCTTCGAGATATAACCTTGTAACATACGGGACCTACTCTCGGATCCGGCTAGAGGTGTGGGAGGAAGTGAAGAATGACTCGCCACAATACTTTTCAACTATTTATTCAGCACACTAATTATTAACAGACACAATTCACACAAGTAATCAAATACGATGAAATGCTCCAATAAAGAGCAGAAGGGATTTAACTACGAGAGGCGCGAATTCTGAGAAGACTTCTAAAAAATTGATCCTCCTTTTATGGATCAATCCACTACTCTAATATTTGATTTACAATTTAGCTATGGTGACCAATCGTCACTTAAATATCTTCAACTATTTAATGCCCGAAACGCGCTATTAATGTTTGCAAATACCTGATCGATAGATATCTTCCTTATCGTCAGCTTCTGTATATTTCAATCTCCAGGTAACTCCGTCTATCCCTCTATTCATCTATTCACCTATTGATCTCTCTATTGATTTCCCTAGTTAGAAAACCTGTACTATATATGTAACTGACCTCATCTGCATGTCACTGTTTCTTATTCCAAAAGAGTTGGTTGTGAATGATAGCCCAAAGATTTCCGAAGAGGAATAGTGGAAGGACGCGTATAGATCCGTCGCAACCTTTTTTCTTTTTCAAGTTCGTCATTCAGGAAAATTCCCTGAGATATATTCAAATTACGTGCTAACACTTTTGCTTCGATTAAATTTTTGTTAAATTTTATTCTTAAATTTTGGATTTTTGTTTTAGTTTTATCGATTAAATTAAAGCTGAGTAAAATTGTGTTTGCTTGAAATAGTTCATTGATATTGTTAATTTTGTATATCGTATTATTGCACAACACACAGTTAAATATAAAATAAATAGCATTTCTCGTATTGAATTCAATAAACTTTTAGCTTCAGATACCGCTGTGTTATCGTTACTTACAGTGATAGATTTTTCCAGTTTAAGTGTGGATCCTGGGGAGTTTCCCGAGTCAAATAACAAAAACTGAACACTCCCATCATCAAAAAGTTTCGATAAGATGTTCTTTTCTTCATATTAACAATGATAGGAATACTGTCAAGGTTACATGTGCTCAAGAATACATTATTTTAGTTTTTATCATGTTGGGGGCCCCCTTAATCGAGGGACCTCTGTGCATAGCATCCGCTCTCCCCTCCCCCAGATGACCGGCCCTGTAGCCTAATCACGGACTCGTGGCTGGCATGCCATGAATTCAAGCCAAGTACTGTTTAAGAGACATTTTAATAAAATCAACCCCTTTAATTTACGTATCAATTTACTACCAATTAATTTTAGCTTAAACAAAGGGAGCGGTCGACTTACTTATTAATCTAGATACCTATAACTATTCCTTTGATAACTTAACCGGTGTTTAATTCGGCTGCACTGGTGATCTTTCTCCGTTCGGGATCTCCGATCTCGGTCCTGAAACGCCGACGGTTTCAGTTATTATGACGCTAACATTTTAGATTCAGTATCAGCCCGAAGACGATTGGCCCCTCTCTCTCTTCGCTTGACTTCAAATAGAAACTCACATTTGCATAAATCATGGTTCTTCCCTAGAAAGAGCGATTTTATAATCATACAACAGTTAAGAAGCATTTTTCCCAAGAGGATTAGTAGAAAACCCTCGAATAGGACAAGTTATATACTAACATTCGGATGATGGAACTTATGGAAATAGCAGATAATTTATTATTAATGATTGTTGCTCAGTGTCAGTAATATGATTTACCGCCACTGCCGTTGACTCGAATTAACTTCGTTTTTCTCTTGTTTACAAAAAATTCAAAAGAATATAATTGAGGCGTTAACATGGATAAGGTTGTAAGTCAAGAAAACCTATTTTTACAGGAGGAGCAATAAATGATTTTGAACTGCTGAAATTAAGTTTATTCATTAAAAATAAGTACATATGAAATCTATTTATGGAAGTATATAGTTTTTTAAATCAACATACATCACACATTTGGAAGTAAATTAAATTATAAATTTTTTAAAAAATTTAATTAATTTTATTATGTACAAAGTTGACGATAAAATGCATGATATTTTGTATCCTGAATTCCAACATAGACAACAAGTCATTTTTTTAGGATCACTAATGGCTGACCTTTTTCCAAGTGGTGGTAGAGAGTAAATTCTGGAGATGTCATTGACAGACTTTCCTCTTTTAAAGATGTTATGCTCCTTCCATGGTTCCATGTCACTGAAGGTTGTCTTAACTTGTATAATAGGCAAATTGGCTCTTGAAATTTTTATCCAGGAAGCAGTGCTAATCTTAATCGGCGATGTATTTAAAAATGTATCGCATTGAGCAGAAATATCGTAAAAATCTTCTTCTTTCATCATCACAACGTTGAAAGGCTGAACATGCCGTGCCTCTGCAATCATTTCAGCTATTTCTTCGGGGACCATAGGTTTGCAAACTCTTTTTCTTTTTTCAATAATATCAAAATCGCGATCGCATGGCATATATGAGTGCCCGAAACTAGAAATTTAAATTCAATACAACTAGAATATTTTTGGCAACAGCATAGATCATAATCATTAACACCATCCGGTTTTTATTTTGGCCAGCGCAGTTGTCACACCAGACTGTCAAATTTCTTTTTGGAGTTAAATTAGACGTGATAACCTTCAGAAGACAGGAGGCAACCTCATTCCCTCCGCGGCCAGCCATTCCCTCATGCCACAAGCACATGAAGCTCGTGCTGGTATCCCCATTGTGAATGCACAGGTTGAAGTTGGACAGCTGGTGGCTGTAAAACATACTGGAGTGTGTGAGAGTGGGTGTAAATATCACCTGCTGCATGTCAATGTTGATAGTGCAAGTACCACTTGAAGGCATGCGTGAAGGGGAAAAAAACACTGTCTTCATTTAACAACTTTACAGCTTTCTCAGCTTTCCTGAGATGTAACTCCTTCGTGGCTATCAATTTGTTTTTCCAGTCCCACTCTTGTGTTTATTTTGTTTTTAAGAAAATCACACGAAGAACAAGTGTCGGTTCGAGGGCGGGGGAATGAAAGTTTAGGAAATGATTTCCTGAAAACTCTTCGATAAAAATGCTAGTGAATGTTTGAATCAGGGTAGGCTTTTACAAAGGCGCGATATATCCTGTGGATATTTAAATCTGGACTCAAGTATAACTATGAAGATTTGAGCCGTAAATAGTGGCTTTATTCGGAAGGAATTGATGAAATATGTCCCTTTATGAGTTCTATATTTTCATCGGTATATTTTGTTCTATGGGAATGGGATCGCGGATTTTTATCCCTACGATTCGTAAAACAAACATCTCCCTTCTTCTTCTTCTCAGTCTCAGTGGAAGTTTTCTTTTGAGATAAGCCTAATGTATCTCTAAAAGTTTTTGCGCACACTTGAATGCGCCCATTAGTTGAGAGTAAGCAGTAGATGGCAGAGATTTGTCTCCGACTTAACGCAGGAACGTCGGTTGTGCGCTGCCTTCGTTGCTTTATGCGCACTATGTTTATTAAGCCAAATAAGAAATTACCTTGGCCGTCTTCACTCTGTCTTCAAAAATCTGTGTGCAACTTACGCACTTCATTTTCCACTAAGTTGTGGCACCTGTATTTGCATTTGCGCGTAGCCTAGAGAAAGAAAACAGAATTTAATATTATCATCATCTTTGGAGCTTCTGAAAAATGTAATTACACAATTTTAATTTCATCTCAGAAACGGTGAAAAATTACTTACCAGTTTGAAAGGCACTGATTTTGGAGGCATATTGATATATACACACGACTGATGTAAACAGAATGTAAAAAGAAGCAATGTGTCTCGGGAGGTTATGATTAGCAGTGATAAACTTCGCTTGACTTAATGCCTTCTCCATGCCAACTCAATCTGACTTTCTACCAGAGGCATCTACCGGTGTTTATAGCAACTAAACCACTTTCAACACTGACTTTCTTACTACTTTTTCCTATGAAAATCTCAAAATCATTTTTTTTACTTACTACCTTTTCCATATCAGTGCCTCAATTAACAAATACCAATGACTGATTATTAACGTCGTGCTCAGAAGTAATGCGAAGCCCACGGAAACATTCCAACTATTTTTATGGGGGACAGGGGTATGTTTAAAAAATATTTAAACGAAAGGGTCAAGGAGAAATCTTTATGCTAAAGGTTAAAAATCTGTTGGTCAATGGGGGTTGCCCAGGTACAATGAACCTATACTCACGGTTTCTATTCTCTCTAACTCGGGTTTTCTTCCGTTCAGCCGAATTGGCCCTTTAAGCCAGAATAAAGTTTCCAAATAAGTGAATGTTACTACTAAATAGTAAACAGCCAATGAGATATTTATGTAGCCCCTTTTACGACACTGGATCAAGGAGGATTTCTACTTGGCCAAGTCTGAGAGCTTGTATCTCATTCAGAAAAGTTGAAATTTATTCTTGTCCATTAGCTTGTCTTTTCTGCTAGTCACGTAGTAATCTCTAGGGTTTAACTCAGGGGTATCCAGCCCGCGGCACGCGTGCCACAGTGTGGCACGGTGGAGTTGCAACAGTGGAACGCGAAGACTTATTAAAAAAAGATTTTAAAAGACAGAAATAAAAGCCTTTAAATACAATTTGATTGAAATATGGTTGTCTCAGACAACAATAACAAAAAAAGAAGCCCTCAAAATTTATTTTAAATACACTTAATTGAATTACACAACACAAAATTTTCATGTATAGAATACTCTTCAAAGCTATGGGCGCTGGTTTTCTACAGCAAAGTGCACTTATGAGATTTGGAGTTTGAGGTTGCGTGTCTTAACAGTTAACTGATCGCAATGTTTGCTTTGATTTAAATGAGTCGCCATCTTTTAATTAGTTGCATTTAAAATTAGAACTCTTTAGAACTTCTTTATAAGTACTTTTATATAAAGTTATAGTTATTTTTTATTAAATTAAAGTTATCATGTCAAAAACAGCAAAAATAGTGATGCCAGAAAAGGAAATATTTCCAGAGAGCAGAATCTGTTGAAGATACGTTGAAAGAAAAATAAACGTATCGTCCACACAAATTCAGTTATTAATTCTATTAAAAGCACTTACATGGATTTTTACGATCAAAATCTTCTCTATGAAAGTGTCTTCGCGTAAAAACTCAGAACTGCAATGAAAATTTTTAAAAAAACTGTATGGAGTATAATCCCAAAAGAGACCTTTGTTGAGCTGCAAATACTCAGCTTAAGGATTTATGTAAGACTAATACTTTTTTAATTCTGGGTTTGCTGGTCTATTACCCCTGCTTCAAAAGTTAGGAATGGAATTAAGACCTGAAATGAAGGAATATTTTGGTATCTCGACTCTCGACAATACGAGTATTGCTGATTCAACGTGACATTTTAAACCAGATAAGAAACTGTCTCGTAAAAAAAAGAAAGGTCCTTCAGAAATGTAAAAGTTTGCAGGAAGGAAGGCACCACGTACAAACCTGGAGAGTTTTAATACCTTTCTAATTCTCTAAAAAGTTTTATTGCAAACATAAACTTAATTTTGCATTTTCTGAAGACTATTATTTTTGTACAGAATGATTCACGGTAACAGTGATATCTCTTAAAGAATACTTATGACCAAAATTAAGGTTACAAACATGTTTTTTGTCATAATTTTAAAATTCCTCGAGTTAAACTAATGGAATTTTTGTATTTTATATATTTTGAAAACACGCGTAGTACAATATCAAAAAACCTTCATGTTAGGAAAAAATGTTTAGCGTTAGTTTTTGCAGAATTACTGCAATAAGACCTCTTAAGCATATGGGATTTTTGGCTGCAGTTTTGGAAATATCGCATTAAAACAAATAAGTTGGCCTGTTTGCAGTAAGAATGACTTCCCAATAATCATTCAGATGATTCCTTGAGATGGAGAACCGTTGACAGGCTCAGGGCCGGCTCTAGAAGTTTTGCCGCCCCGGACAAAAATGAGAAATGCCGCCATTCTCCCAAAGTAAAAAAATATATATTATTTAAAAATATAGAAATTGTCCATAGATACACGCCTATAAAACTTGATCTGTTCTTGCGAAGAAAAAGGCAGCATAACGGTATATATATAAATATTTATTAAAAACAAACACAAAAATAAAATAAATTTAAAACAAATATCAAAATAAACAAAAAATTAGAAGTGTTTTTTTTCTTCTGACTTTTAACTCTGAAAAACTTTCTCAATTCTTTTAAAACAATGTGTTCATTTATTTCATATTTACAGCCAATTTAACTAAACCTTTTAATTTATATTGAAGAGTTGTGGACGGTAAAAGAGAAAATTTTAATTTTGAGAAATTCCTGTCTAAGCTTGCTACACTTATTGGCAAAGAAAGCAAAATTCTTAATGCGATAGCAAGATTTGGCGCAATTTCTAAAACTGAATAAACTGAAATAAACTTCTCTATTTGGCTTTCTTTTTTGCCTAATAAAACTTAAATTGACAGTATCTCATCTGCTAGATCAAGCACGTTTATATATACTGATTCTCCGTCTGTCAACACATCATTTCTAAATTTTTACAGTTTTTAATTATTAAAATTTTAGGGGTATCTTTTAAATCATACATATTTTATAAAAATCGAAAACAATCACTATATAGACACTCATTAAATTAAATTTGCATTCCAAGGCATTAATTGCTTGGTCAACTGCAAAAAAATTAAACTCTATTTTGAATCTTAATTTAGGATCTTCCACCAGATCGTGGAAGATCCTTAGTGCTTCGTAATCAAAATTAACGTTTTTGCTTAGAACTCTATGACGTGGCTGCGTCACCTCCAAGTTAGCAGGGATATCAATCTCATCGACCAGTTCTTTTGCATCACAGAGCATTTCATCAAAAGCTGCATCCGATTGAAGATCATTAAAAAAATCTCTACAATTTCTAAAAAGTTCCATAACAGATGGTAGATCATAATCTTTTGTTTGCAATGGCTTGCTCATTGGATTTATCCAATTTAAGATTTTATACCAAATAATGATGGAGCATAGGAACTTGAATTGCCTAACAGAATTTAATAATCCAGAGGCCTCATCTCTTATAGAGTTGCCAATTTCAACATTATTATGAACACTAAAGAGAGCATCATAAACAGCACCTAATTGATGCTTCAAAGGTTTAATAGCCTCTATTCCGCCTTCTCAGCGAATTCCACTTAGTGGTTTAAAAGTTATTTCCTTTATATATTTTAATAATATGGCCCAACAAAAATTTGATGGCGAAATAAATAAATAAATTTTTTGGATTGTATTAAAAAAAAATTACAGATTTCTAAGGACGCTTTTGCTATGTCATAAATGACCAAATTTAAAGAATGGCTATACTACATGGTACGTAGACTGTTCGTGGACTCAACGTCCTTATTCTAAATTGTACCCCTAATTTTACGCCTCTCAAGTTGGCTCCATTATCGTAGGCCTGCCTCGGCATATCTAGCAAATTTAGTCCCAATTTTATAAGTTTCTCAACTATTAAATTTGAAAGCTCTATTCCAGTTTATCTTTCAACTGGAAGGAAACCTAAAAAGCTCTTATTACTAACGGTAACTTCATTAGAATTAAATTTTTCAATACATACATATCTTCCCAAAAATGTCATTTGTTCGATCTTACTGGCGTCAGGGGTGCAATCTAAAATTATCGAATAATATTTGGCTTGTTTAATTTTATGACCAATTTGTAGTTTAATATTCTCATGTAAAAAAGAAATTATTACGATCTGAATATTTTTTCCTAGATAGTGTATTTTAGTTTCTTGATTTTTTAGCACTCTTCGAACATGTTCCTCCAATATTGGATCAAATTTAGCAAGTAATTGAATTATTTGTAAAAAATTGCCATTATTAGAATCGGATAGTTTGTTACACTCAGCACTAAAGGGTAAACAATTTTGAGCAAGCATTTTTAATGATGCTACAATACGTTCAAGCAACTCGCACCAATAATTAGTCTCCGCAATAATAAATCTTTGCGAGTCGCTGTCAGTTGTTTTACAGTATTGTAATCGCTGACTAAATTTAATCTAAGATTTCGGCTTTGATTATGGTTCTTGAATGTTTCAACCAGGTGCTTCCAAATTTAAAACCTTCTGTGGAAAGAGATCTAACGACACCGCCAAAAAGTTTGCAGCAAAAACAATATACAGAGGTTTTTTGTAATGGAATAGACTAACCATTTACATATAATCTTTTTCCTGTTTTCTTAAAATTTTAGTAGAATAATGTGAGCTTTTTTTTTTTAACCTTCGACCGGTGTCGTCATGGGAACAATTATACCCTGTCAATGACTTAGGGGATCCTTTTATCAAAAATTATCTTATAATAGGTGGCCAAGTTTCTGGATCTGAATTAGATATCATCGTTAAGGTATTGTGATCTCTGGCTTTGACTGAAAGAGTTCCTATAAAAACAGTGCCGCTATCGGTTCTATTTATTTCATCTGCAAAATTTTCTTCATGAAAGTCTAAATCAGATTCTGATTCTATATTGTCTTCCTTTTTTCTAGTGCCTTGTAAGTAGTTCAGTAAACTTACAGCTTGTTTTTAACGTGAGCTTGTTTTTCGCGTCGCTTTCTTTTGTATTAAACACCAGATAGTTTTTTACGCACTCCCTCAGATATTCTAAAATTTTTAAAAAATGTACTTTAATTAAGTAAGGAAAGTGTGAAGTCTAATAGAGTGTTTTGCTTTCATACAAAAAATTTGAATTCATCAAAAATTGCCCCATTTGAATTAAAAATCGATGTTTGAGATTTTCCAAACTCTTTTCGTAAATTTAAAACAAATAATAAAAAGCCCTTATTTTACTTTCGTTTGAACACTGTATTGATGTATGTTTAATATATATATATATATATATATATATATATATATAAATAATTAATAACTATATTGTAGAATATTCTAATAAAGTATATTTTTGAATATTAAAATTGGGGGAAAAAACAATTTATATATATATATATAAATTATTATTATGTATTAATTTATTATTATATTATATATATATTAATTTTTGTTTCTGATTTAACTAATTTTAACATGTCATTTAGCATGTCTTATTCTTTTTATACTGGTCTTATTCTTCTCTTGTGGATTGCATTTTTTCATGTAAGTTTTTGCGTGGTTTTTCCTTTTCAAAATTATTTTTATTTTCATATTTTTAAGAATCATTTCCTTTCATACATTATATTAATTTTATTTTATTTTTCTGTGGGTTGCAAATTACACGTGGTTGGTCTTAGGCCTAACTTTTCAATATGGTTTTGTACTGCTATTATGTCGAAAATTTCTGCTGTACGAGGGAAGGTTGGATCCGTAAAATATATTTATCCCTAATTTTGCTGGTCCTAATTCAGCAACAGCTTTATAAATCATAATAGGTCTCCATTTTAGTCCATTGACACCTCTGGTTTCTTACATTTTAAAGTTCTAACTCTGTTTCCTGCTATACATAAGGTTATTTAATTCTTGTACAATATACTTTTCCATCATTTTTTATAGTTATGTTTCTTGAAATCTGGTTTGTATCTTCTAGCTTTGTTGGTGGTATAATTTAGTATTATCATTTTATTATACTGTATATTTTTTTCATCTTATGATACTATATATATATGTCAGGTTTGAAAAGATTAGCTTCAAAATTAAGTGAGTAATAAATAAAAATAGAGCGAACTCTTTATCATCGCGTAAGGATTTGTGGGTAAATAAGCCTATTTAAAGGTGGAGCGAGCGCTGACGAAGGAGAACGCGTACTGGAAAAGGCTTAGCTGGTGGACTCCTTGCCGGATTACTATCTATTGTTCTACTCGGTTGCGCGCCCAAGGGCCGCCATGTTGGATTTGAGATGATAACCAAAGAATAAAGAAGTATTTGTTATAGATGATCCCCTCCTCATTTAACCAGCAGGCCTGGGGCCTGTCATATATATATATATATATATATAACATATGTTCAACAAACCCAGATATGCATCTGTACAAGCACGCACAAAGTATAGAATGAATTTACATGCTTTTTAATCTAAGAAAAAGGCTCTACTTAGATAACTTCCGCAGAAAAAATGCGCTTTCCATTAATATTATTAATATAACACTAGAAATTAATAATCATTTGAAAAATGTCATTTCGAAATGTTTTTCATTTTTAACACGCTTTTATAAGTTTCACTTGCATGTAACGGAATCTTGGAACTCGATTTTGACCCACTTAAAAAAGTCAAATTAATTCGAAATTTCGCACACTTGTCAAGGACCGATGACAATTCAATAATTTCATAATTTTGTTCCATTGTCCTGATTAGGATCCTCAGGAATAAGGATTTTTAGATTTGGCGACTAATTTCATATACCATTTCCAGATTTGACGACTAATTGCGCATACTATTTCCAGAATTAGCGACTAATTGCGTATACCATTTTCGAATTTGGCAACTAATTCCAGATTTGGCGATTAAAAGACGAAGGTATAACCCCAAAATTGAAAACACGCTTGCGGTTAATAGAATTAGAATAAACAAAAAAGTGTTCTTTATGTGAGAAAGGGGAGAGTGGGTGCGTCACCAATTCTTTGCATAAGATAAACATCTGTCTAGTCTTACTGAAAATAGAAATAAAAAAAAACTCGTGTATGTGAAAAAAAAAATTTATGTTCTAACTGCTGAACTCAGACACATTCTGCTTTTCAAAATTCATTTTACCTAAGCAACTGATTCTCCACTTCAGCCGACCTTGAACTTTGAAAGTAAAAACACAACTTGCTGAATTAAAATCAAAGAAAACCTTTTAAATGGAAGTATATTTTTACGTTTATTACAACAGATAGTACCATGTTTTTTTGAATCTGAATAAATTATTTTTAAGAAACCTGATCTAAAACCTGAACCTTTTAAGAAACATCTACGAATACTGTCGTAGAAAAGAGTTTAATTGCTCATCACTCGCGCTTGCTTGTAGAAGTGATTATATGAATTAACATTATAATTAAATTTTCTATCAATCCTTGAAGCAATACGTTTAAAAGGTGATAATACGATTGATATTTAATATTTCTTCTTAACACACTATTATTAGTTAGACCTGTATCTATATAGACGGAATCTTTGAAATATAACGATACGGGACTCATGCGAGGCCCGGTAAACGGAGAAAATAAATACCCTTCAGACTCGTTAATTAATATCCATTGAAGAGCAAGTTTAATTCCAGCAGTCACTTAATTCTGGCTCCTAATATCAAACTCAAGGATAAACTCAACAATGAATAAATGATAGTTTAAAAAACTAAAAAATACGCTTTTATTGTAGATCAAACTAAAAAATGAAAAATAAATTATAGTTTAAAAAAACTAAAAAACACGCTTTTATAGTGAATCGAACTAAAAAGTTAAAAAAAATAATTCTTAATATAAGAATGAATAAAATGATTAATGAAAAAATTAATGTCATTAGGGTAAAAGCGTGGGGTGCTTTGTACTACATTTTTACTCTAACTCAGCATTTCGGAATAGAACTAGTAAGAAATTATAACAATTGATATAGAGCACCCCACGCTTTTATCCCAATGACATTAATTTTTTCATTAATCATTTTATTCTTATATTAAGAATTTTTTTTTTTTTACTTTTTAGTTCGATTCACTATAAAAGCGTGTTTTTTAGTTTTTTTAAACTATAATTTATTAAAATTAAACACATGTAATCTCATTTGGAAATATATTTATATTACTAAAATAATTTACTGAATTTTTCTCTCTTTACATCAAAAAAGAAGAAAGCATCAAAATAACTCACCTATTACTAAACTAATTCACAAACTTTAAATATTCCGAAAGTATTTTTATAAAATACATTTTCGATTGTCCAATCACCCCAATAACATAATTACATTTAAGAATATAATTTTTTTTTACCAAATAGTATTACTAAATATCTCTTGATGTATACAGAATAGAGAGAGAAAAATCTAAATGCACATCTGTTACATAGATTTAACATGATGATTCAGAAAAATGGAATCAAAATTTACAATAAACAAGACAAATAAACTACAATTTTTTTTTATATTTTGGGAACAGTAATGAGGATTGGGCAATGCCTCGTTCCCGAAAAGGAAGCTATCTTATGAAAAAATTTCGCGTCAACAATATTATTTCGATTTAATCTAAAAATAAAATTTTTAAATTCTTATTTCTTAGCTATAACTATAGATACGCATATACAAAATAATTTAATTGAAATTAGAATTGCCTAGTGTTTTTGAAATTCGGTTCAAATGCCGCTCCGGACATATGTCCGGTTTGTCCGACCCTAGAGCAGCCCCTGACAGGCTTGAAGCTGGGCAATCTAAGCCGAAGAGAACTCGATAGTTACAAGTGGGCCAAAAGTGTTCAGCCGGTTATGGACTCAATTAAAAAAAAGCTAAATTTCGCCAGGAACGTCAGCCAAGTACGCCACAGATCATCGACACCTGCACAGTACCGCTACTTGGCATTAAGTGCCCTACGACATAGGCGGACAACAATTCTTCAGCTTACTCGTGACCTTGCTTCTGCATCTGGAAGAAGAATTTCTAGGCGAACAATCAACAGCCTTCTTGCAGAGACTGGCCTTTACGCCCTGTGTCCTTCTGAGTGCATCCAAAAGGAAACACTGGATATTGTGGAGTTGAAAACATCAGTTGTGGACACCCCAAAAATTGTGGCATGTTCTTTTCAGTGATACGTCAAAATGTACCCGACAAAGCGATTTTCGTCGAGTCTTCACCTGGAGAGAAAATGGAGCTCGCTTTCCTCTCTTCTATATAACAAAAATCGACAGATTTGGTGGCAAAGATATCCTTGTGTGTTGTAGCATATTGTTCGGCAGACGTATACCACCGTACGTTTTCGATGCGGATACTTTCAACTCACAGCGCTATAGGGATCAGATCCTAGAAGCCTATGTAAAGTCTTACTGGGTGCTATGGGCTCGCACTGTATTTTTATGGACGATAATGCGTGGCCACATTGAATTTATAGTGTTGATGAATTTCATGAAGGAGCGGATATTCGCCGTACGGATTGACTCGAGGAGGTCACCGGATTACAATTCTATTGAATATGTTTGGAATGGTCTATAAAAACCATTTATCAGGGTAGTTCCCTCCCAAGATCCCCACTCCCCCAAGAATTAAAAGACCCGTTTTTCGGAAAACGGACTTTGTTGCCCCAAATACTTATTGACGCATAAACAGTGTAGCAGCTCATTGCGAGGTTGTATAGCAGCTCACAGTGGTCACATTCCATATTAGACAGATTTCCCGAGTTAAATGATTCATCTCTGATTCATGATTTCACACTTTTTGATATGACTTTTATCTTAATTCTCAATTAAAATCTTTTCATATTGTTATGTTAATATATTCTTTCTGACATTGTAATACGTCTCTGCGCCAAATTTCGTGGCAATACAGCAAAATACTTTATCAGTTTTCACTGATTTTATATCTGTGACCTTAATTTTTAACGTACGTGTAATTGAAATACTCTCATGAAATTTTTTGAGTTTGTTCTTTGTATTATAATGAATGCTTTGTGCTAAAAACATAGGGTAATTTTTCAACTAAGCTATTTCTTAATGTAACTTTAAATCGAAAAAAAAAGTTCTTTATGTTGAAAACTTGTGTTTCATAATTTTATTGTAAAATTTGAGTTTTTTTTTTAGTATGCAGCACATAGTTAAACATTGAAGAATCGTATTCTATAAAAATTTTATTTGTTTTTATTTTTATTTTTTTAGAGTTGTTAGCAAAAGGGCAAATATTTTTGTAATATTTTGGCTTAAATGTCTCAATATTTTAAAAAATAATTTTTTTAAAACATTTTTGTTATATTTTTATAGTTTTGTAACATACTTACTTAAAAAAATAACAATTAAATAATAATTTAAGTCATATTTTAGAAAATTGTCTCTGAACTCAGTCGGATACCTTAAGTACAGAAATAAATCTGCTTTATCAAGCAAAATTAATTTTATATATATATATTTACTAGCTGTTACCCGCCCGCTTCGCTGGGTATTTCATGATGTTTTATAAATTTTTACTGCTTATATATATGTGTATAAATTATTGATATCTAAGTCCTAGCATTAAGAATTCGATTGTATTGAAAAATATACTTAGACCTGTAACTGTCACCTCTTGATAAATAAAAAGGGCAGAACTCATATAATTTGTATTTTCTAAAAATCTCTAAAATTGAAGTATAGAATGATGTTTGCTCTTTCGTAACCCAAAAACCAAGTGGATTCCCGCAGAACCAATTTTCGCGGTGGATCTCTACTCCGTAAATTGAACATGCTAGCCAAATTTCAAGTCTAAATCAAACAGAAAAAAACAAAAGTTTTACTATCAATATCCCCGTAATCCCGTTGAGAGCCGTTTTCCAAAATAACCTCTCTTAGCGGATTTCAATTCAACAAAAGAAAAATGCAAACCAAATTTCATTATTATAGTCCTTGTAGCTCGAAAAAAGGATTTTTTTTTGTGTCAATACGTCCCAGTAACCCCTGCACCGCTCCGCAGAACTTGATTTACTTAAAATACATTCTTAGTGCATCCCTATTCAACAAAAGAAACATGCTTAAAAAATTTCAAGTATATGGTCTAACAATTAAAAACAGGAATATTTTTCTGTAACTCCTCTTGACCCTCGCAACCATCCTTAGGGGTCAATTTTCGTTTTACTCTTTGTTAGAGGAATTGTATTCCATGAAAGGAACATGCCTACCAATTTTCAAGCAGGATGATCAAATAGTTTAAAAATGGAAATATTTATTGATTACGCCTCTTAATCTCCCGAAATTAAACTTAGTAGTTGATATTCGCAAAACCCATTTTGTAGCGGTTCTCTACGAAAGGAATCAGCTTATCAAATTTTAAGACTGTACGTCTAATAGTTTAAAAATGGGGATAATTATCTATAACGCCATTTGAGCCCCCGCAACACCACTTCGGTGTCTGTTTTCACAAAATCCATTTTGTAGGGGAATTGCACTCTATGAAAGGAATCTGCTTAGCAAAATTTGTGCGTCCAATAAATTAAAAGTGCAAAAAAATTTATCAATAACGCCCCTTGAACCCCCGCAACGCCACCTAGGGGTCTATTTTCACAAAACACATTTTGTAGTGTATCTCTATCCTATAAGAGGAATCTGCTCACCAAATTTCAAGACTGTGCGTCTAATAGTTTAAAAATAGAAATAATTACTTATATCTGCCCTTAACCCATCCCCCCGCAACACCCCTTGGCGGTCAATTTTCCCCAAACCCGTTTTGTAACGGATATGTACTCCATGAAAGAAATATTCCTACCAATTTTCAAGCAGGTTGGTCAAGTAATTTAAAAACGAAAATATTTATCTATTACGCCACTTAATCCCCCGCAACGCCATTTAGAGGTCTGTTTTCACAAAACCTTCTTATAGCTGATCTCTACTCTATGAAAGAAATCTATTTATCAAATATAAAGACTGTGCGTCTAATAGTTTAAAAATGGAAATAATTATCTATAACGCCCTTAAGTCCGCAACGCCACTTGGGGGCAATTTTCACGAAACTCACTTTGTAGCGTATCTCTACCCTATGAGAGGAATCTGCTTACTAAGTTTCAAGACTGTACGTCTAATAGTTAAAAAATCGGAATTTATAACGCCCCTTAAACCACACCCCGCAACACCCCTTGGGGGTCAATTTTTTAAAAACCCATTTTGTAGCGGATATTTACTCCATGAAAGAAACTTACCTACCAATTTTCAAGCAGGTAGGTGAAGTACTTTAAAAACGGATATATTTATCTATTACGCCCCTTAATCCTCCGCAATGCCACTGAGAGGTCTGTTTTCCCAAACCCTTCTTATAGCTGATCTCTACTCTATGAAAGAAATCTATTTATCAAATATAAAGACTGTGCGTCTAATAGTTTAAAAATGGAAATAATTATCTATAACGCCCCTTAAGTCCCGCAACGCCACTTGGGGGCAATTTTCACGAAACCCATTTTTAGCGTATCTCACCCTATGAGAGGAATCTGCTTACTAAGTTTCAAGACTGTACGTCTAATAACTTAAAAATAGAAATTTATAACGCCCCTTAAACCCCCCGCAACACCCCTTGGGGTCAATGTTTTAAAAACCCATTTTGTAGCGGATATTTACTCCATGAAAGAAACTTACCTACCAATTTTCAAGCAGGTAGGTGAAGTAGTTTAAAAACGGATATATTTATCTATTACGCCCCTTAATCCTCCGCAACGCCACTTAGAAGTCTGTTTTCACAAAACCCGTTTTGTAACTGATCATTATTCTACGAAAGGAATCTATTTATCAAATTTAAAGACAGTGCGTCAAATAGTTTAAAAATGAAAATAATTATCTATAACGCCCCCTAAGCCCCTGCAACGCCACTTGGGGGACGATTTTCACCAAACTCATTTTGTAGCTGATCTCTACTGTATGAAAGGAATCTGCTAACCCAATTTCAAAATTGTACATTGAGTAGTTTAAACATGGAAACAATTATTTATAACGCCCTTAACCCCGTAACGCCCTTGCGTTTCGTATTTCGGGAAATCCGTTCTTAGCTGATGTCTACTCTATGAAAGGAACATGTCTACCAAATTTCAAGTATGTAGGTTGAATAGTTCCAGAGATATCGTGATTAGTCAGTCAGTCAGTCAGTCAGTCAGTCAGTCAATCAGTCAGTCAGTGAGTGAGTCGCTTTTCTCCTTTATATATATAGATATGCGAAATATTATTTATAATGTAAACATTGAAAGAAAAACATTTTTTTATAATAAAGAAAAAGTGAAGAAAAAATAAAATGTTAAGGATTTTTACTAAGATAATATATGAAATATAAATGAAGCTGAAATAATTTTGCATAACGTTGAATAATGATTTCTCGGAGACGATTTTGTTTTTTTTTTATTTGTAATAAAAATATAAAGATTAAATGGTACTTTTATGACTTCTGCAAAACCTCATATTAGGAATGACATCCTCATTATTATTTTCGCACGTTTATTTCCGAAAATCGTAATCGTAATACCTTGAGAATGCCCCTATTCCTAAAGATTTGTGTCTTTCTTGAACTAGACTGATTGTAGTTTTTCGAATGCAATAAACTACATCCGTAAGAGCAAAAACGAATAAAGATTTCAGTAAAATCATATTTTTCTTCATATTTTTGAAATTATTTTTATACCTATTTTTAGAATTCCTTTTGTAAATTTTTAGATTGTTAAAAAAGTTGTAAACATATTTTTAAAAAAGAAAGAGGAAAGGAAGGAAAATGTATAATCAATGAAAAATGTAATAGAATAGATTTCTGGGGAAAAAATACAAACTTCATTGGATAACATAACGTTTATGAATTCAAAATGAGAGGAAAATCTGTTTTAAGGGGACATTGGTACGATTTATATTATTATTAATTAGTATTTTTGGTTGCCTTCTATGTGTACGAGGGCGGTCCGATAAGTACTTAGCCTCACTGCCTAATGGTGCCACTATCGCAAGAGAAATACACTATAGTGTAGTACCTTCCTGTAGACGGCTACTGACAAAATTTCAGCCGGATCGGACTAGTAGTTCTGGTTTGAGAGCGTAAGAAAGCAAGCGTGTCTGTTGATTTAAAAAAAAATGGAAAAGAAGCAATATCGGTTGGTGATTCGATTCTTGTTTTTGGAAGGGAAATCGCGCAGTAAAATCAAAGAGCGTTTGGATGCAGTGTATGAGGACGCTTCTCCTTCGATGGCGACTGTCAAAAATTGGTTCAATGAATTTCAACGTAGTCGTACGTCCGCTTTTGATGAGCCACGCCCGGGTGCCCGAAAACAGCAACCACGGAGGATAACGTGACAAAAATCCACGATCTCATTTTTGGCAGACCACCGATTGAAGGTGCGCGAGACAGCTGAGATAGTAGGCATCTCAAAAGACCGCGCGGTGTCTATCCTACATGAAATTTTGGGTATGAGAAAGCTGTCGGTAAGATGAGTGCTGCGTTTACTCACTCCGGATAACAAACACAACCTTGTGACCACTTCAGAGCAGTGTTTGGCGCTATTAAAGCGAGTTTTTGCGTCGTTACGTGACCGTCGACGAAACATGTTTCCACTGGTACACACCAGAGACCAAGGAACAGTCAAAACAGTGGACTTTACCCGGTGAACCTGCTCCGAAGAAGGCGAAGATTGTCCCATCGGCCGGTAAGGTGATGGCCACCGTTTTCTGGAATTCGCAAGGTGTGATATGCAATGACTACTGGAGAAGGTCAAAACGGTAACAGGGCAGTCCTATGTCAAATTATTGGGCCAATTTGACGCCGAATTAAAAAGAAAATGGCCCCATTTGGCGAAAAAAAAGTGCTCTTCCAACATGACAATGCACCGGCTCACGCCTCCGCACTCGCCACGGCTAAATTGATAAAATTAGGCTATGAGAACTGCTGCATCATCCACCATATTCTCCAGATTTGGCCCCGTGTGACTTCTTTTTGCTTCTCTAACTTGAAAAATTCACTCGCCGGGCAGAAATTTCACTCGAGGGTGGGAGTAATCGCCGCCACGGAGGCCTACTTTGTAGACCTCGAGAAAACTTTTTTTCAGACGGGTTAAGGAAGTTGGAGCATCGCTGGGTCAAGTGCATCGAACTAAAAGGAGATAATATTGAAAAATAAATCACATTTTTTCCAAAATTTTTGCTTTTTGCATTTGTAGGCTAAATACTTATTGGATCGCCCTCGTATGTATGATGTAAAACAGATTTTGGGTTCAAATTTCATAAAAAAGCTCTAACCGTTTAATTTTTTTAATGGAAAAACTTGAAACTTATGAAGTGATTTTAAAATGCTACTCATCCTATAAAAATTGATATGCATATAGGAAATTTGATTTACAAGTACATCAAACAATGTATAGCAAAAGTTGGTATGGGTTTTGCGATAACATGATTGGTATTTGTACAAAACCTTCTTTTTATTAATGCTTATTGAAAATTCCTTAAAAAAGTCGCAAATTTTAAATTCAATTATTTTTAAAAAATTAAATATTGCTTTGATTGAAAATTGCGTAACAACTTTTATTCTATGTACTATTAGCAACAAGAGAAAAAAAAATCCAATTATTAGGTGAAATAGAAAAAAAAGCCTTAGCATTTTAAATAAAGACAAACTACTTATTTTATTTTTCCAAGATAAATCAGTTTAAAGTTTTGATTTGTCATTGGGATGTGAATAAAAATATACGTATAAGTTATCACAACTTTGCGTTTGTTAAACTTAGATCTTTCAAATTTTGTGAGTTTGTAGAAAAATATATAAAAAAAAATAATTTAAGCTAAAAAAGTTTAGATTTGATTTTTTGACCGATTTTTGTCAATTGAATCGTACTGTGCCCCCTTAAATACAAGATATAATGGTTTCTACCCCTGTATTATCTCTTTCTTTTATTAAAACTACAATGATTTTTTTTTATTGTTCAGTGTTTTTTTTTTTATTAATGTCACTTTTCAAGGAGCAAAGGGAACGCTATTGGTATGACGAACATTTTGATTTTGTACCACTGTCAAGTGACGAGGAATACTGAATTGGAATCCCACTCTCCAAACTTCAACACCACTTCAACGTGAGGCTTTTGAAACTCGATTGATTCAATGTAATTCGATTTAAGCTATCCCCGACTTACGCGAACCCGGAGTTACGCGATTTTCAAATCTCGTCAATTCGTCTTTTGTTTGAGAAAAAAAAAATTTGTGAAATTGGCAATGTGATTGAAGAAGTTGTTGATCTTGTCAGGCAAATGTAGATAGTGTTTTCGTTAAGGAACTGCTGTATCCCACTCAATCAGGAGTTGACAATTGATTATCTCATGAAAATGCGAGAGCAAGACATTGAAGAACTTGGGTCTTTAGACTTAGTTCTATCAGAAGGTCGAATGATATTAGAGAATTGGAAAGAAAGCCAGAGTTTAATTGAAAAAAGTCTACAAAAATTTTAGAAAATATAAATTTCAACACACGTAATCAGTTTTTTCCCCCAAATGAAACAATGAACAAAATATATACAGTCGACTCTCGATAATACGAACTTGAAGGGACCTGTGAAAAACTTCGAATTATCAAGAGGGTAGGAAAAAAACTCCCAAAATACACGAATAGAATTTTTTTTTCTAACACATTTAAAAATTTCAAATTTTGTAATAAAACAACAATTGTGCATATGTATAAAATTATTTAAAGATATTTTTAATAAGTACATATACAGCATAAATATGTGTAGTATAAATATTATACAGAAGATAAGTCTTCTGCATTAAAAGAATACATTTATGTATTTAAATCTATTAAAAGAATATAAACTATACATAATTCAATTTTTTGACAAAAAACCTGTTATCTTTTTTTTACGATATTCAATATAACTTTGTCATTACATTTTTCTAGAATAAATGAAGCTTGAAAAACGTCCACATCAAAATTATTTTGAAGGAAAATGTTGCGTAGTTTGTTTAGTGACACTTCAGCTTCTGTTAGAGTTATCGGAGTCTATCAACTCCGATGGTCATCAAAAGGGTTACGTTACAGGGAAGGCATCAGAGACAAAACAAAACATGTAAGCTCCAACCTGTTTGCTACATGGCTCTACATGATGGTGAGCGTTGGAATTGTCGAGAGTTTCATTAGATAACTTTGAATTATCGCGTGTTATATATATATTCTCTTCAGAAACACACACAGACTTTACTTCGAAATATGTATTCAAAACGTATTGTTTCGTACAAAATATCAAGAGTTTTTCTAGGGGCTGAGCCAATACTTCGAATTAGCGAGAGGTTCGTATTATCGAAGGTTTGAATTACCGAGATATATGTATAAAAAGCATGCTAAAAGGAAATTTTACGGAGAATACAAACCTTTGAGCGGGAAGACTACTTTGTCAGATTTTATGAAACCTTCTACATCAAAATAACTTAAGTTTGCTATTCTGTTTTTGTGTTATCCAAGATTTTATATTTAACATTTTTTCTATGTTATTATTTTCTTTTGCCCGGCCCAAATAAAAGTAACTTATATGTATTTATATGCAAAATCATACCCCGACTTACGCGTGTGGGAGCGCTGGCCTAATCGGCACACCTCTCTCTCCTTCATGTGCGTCTCTAGGTGTGGGGGGAAACAAAGCATCACCAACAAACTCCATAATAACAATTAGTTTTACTTATCCTTTGAACACACACTTAAACAATCACAAGTGAAACTACAAGAGGAAACATAGGAGTGATTTCTAAAGCGTTGTCTATTCTTAAAATCCAACTATAAGTAAACCCGACTACGTGGAATAGATAAGAAGAACAAGCACTAATGAACCGATAGTAATTCTAATTCTACTAACTTAAATCTAATAATATAATCTCAGCAATTACTTCCTTAACGTGAGCTAGGTTTGTGAATGAAACATTCCAATATTCGCACTTACGTAACAGCTTCACGGCTCCTTCTATCCTACATCTACAAAAACCTATATATATATATATATATATATATATATAATATATATTATATATATTATATATATATATTATATATATATATATATATAATAGACTTTATATAGTCAAACTAATTTACACATATCACGTGTTCTTCTTGAAAGGCTGTGAATTAATGTGAATGCTAGGCCCAACGTTTCCCCAAGAGGATTAGTAGGAAAAATGTCGCGAATAGACCCGTCACACGTGGTTGTCCCACTTATCGCGTAAGCTCGAGGTATTACTGTGTATTCGGCCCACAAATCATAAAATGTATTTAGAGAGATAAACTATAGAAGAATTCAAGTTGCAATCGACATTGCAAAGCTTGAGTTGCAAACATTTCAAAGTTTGAATTGAATGAAATACTCAAATCGAGAGAGCTTCTTTTTAAAATATTTAAAAATACCTTATATTTGTATGATTTTCAGGACAATAATAATATTTCAAATTTAGTTATTTTTTATTTAGCTCTTTTATTATAAATAATCTTACAAGCATTAATTTGCTTTTTATACATTTTTAAAAAGAAAAAAAAATCCCTCTTTTTTTTTTTTTCCTTCTTGAAAAACTCATTATTTTCATTTCAATTTCTTGCTTCAAATAAGGGTCAATTCATCATTATGTCAAATCGGTTGAATTATCAAAGCCTTCTCTAAAATAATTGTATATCATGAGTATTCTTTTTTCCCCATAATTAAATGCTTTGAATTGTAGAAGCTTGAATTCACGAATAAATGTATTATGCATACAATATATTCAATTATAATAAAATAAATTTACAAAACCGGTCCTTTTTTTGAAAATGTGATGATACACGAAACGACATCTAAAGAAATTGAAATAGAACAAATGAAAAGAGAAGAATAAAAGTTACAGAAATCCAAGTTATAAAATTATTTTGTACATTTTAATCAGACAAAAATATAATCAAAAACAAATAAATTTATTCTACTGAAGCAGTTTATAAAGGCGATGAATAAATTCAATATTTGAAAAGGCGACAGTCAATTTTGAATTTTCAGGTTGCACCCGTGTTATATTTGAATTATGTTAAAAATCATAGTTATATTCAGCTTTTTGGTTAAAATCATTTGAGTTATGTATCTGATAACAGAATCTGAAATCACTATTCAAAAATAGCATTGCCTGCAGTAAATAGTATATTCCTTCGTCACAAAAAAAAGTTATTTCTTTTCGAACTAGTATTAATATGAATAATAAAGCATTTTTGTGAAATTTTTACTGAAAAAATTAAATACATATAAAGTTAATGCATAAAAATGTTATAAAAGAGAAATTGAAGAAACTATACAGAATAATTTATTTTACCAAAAAGGTACTAGAAACAAAGCAACTCTTTTTAGCATTTTAAAATTTTAATTTGAAATATTGAAATGATTAATTTATTACATATGATGAATCAATACTTTATCCCAAAAAAATCAAGATGAAAATAATCAAATATAAATTGCGCAAACTTTTTTAAACATTTATCTAAAAATTGTTACTTTAAGAAATTAGTGCTGTTAATATTTGTATTATCATTTAACAGCATATGATATACCCACCAGCACTTCTCTCACATAATTTAAAATTTGATTATCTATAATTATTTCTATTAACTTCCCTATATATTCTGTACAATATAATAACCTTTTGCAACTCTTTCCTCTCGTTCTTGTAATAATTTGCTGTGGCCACGACTTGCCCATTTATCACTCAAATGTTTCAATGCCTCTGGCTTGCTAATTGGTGAAAGTATTCAACACACAGCAGTATAATGATAGATAACATAATGGGCTCGCAGTTTATGCCCATATGTGACCTTGCTGATGATAAAGGATGCTTTGAAATTCGAACGATCACGCAAAAATGCTAACGAGTTTGATTTTAATGAGGAACGACTTTGATCCTCAGACCACAACCTTCGAGTACCAAGCCCGAGAAAGTGCGAACTCTAACCAACGCCCCAAAAATTGATCTTCTTTAGAAGTAAAGATGTTCCTTGTAAAGTGGTTTTTTACCAGACTTCTTTCTCTCTCTTTGAAACCAGATTTTTTTCGTCCTTTTTCATTCTTATCAAAGTAGGCACGTCACATTTTTTTTTTAAAAAAAATTCCCCTACTAATATTGATGCAATGATAGTAGGTGTGGAGTGGGTGAGTTAAAAGGCGTTGTAAGACAGAAATAGTTAAGATATGATATTAGATAGTTTAAAAGGTTTCTAAAATAAATATTAAGATGCTTAATAATGGTAAAATTTACTTTGTGAAATTTAAAAAAAAATTTCGTTTTATTAATGTATTCTGGGGTTTGCTCGACGTATAAACGAAAAAAGAACCTTTTGGTTGGTAAAATTATTTCAAGAAACAATATTGATTAAAATTATCAGTTAGCGTAAGTATGAAATAATTATATTCGAATTAATTTAAAAAATTAATTCGAATATAATTGTTAATAATTGTAATACTCTTACATAACTTCCTTTATATTTCTCTCTCTCCTTTGTATATGTGTGTGTGTTTGTAAGGATAATTTAATATAAATTAACCAGAATTCTCCTTCTATTTAATTTTTGTTAATTTTTTTTCTTCTGCTTTTAATTCCATATTCACATATAAAGTTCAAAACTTATAATTTTTTTCCGCTCTTTTTCCAAACCCACTTCGTTTTCTTTTTGGGTCATACACCAAATTTTCTCATGCAGTACCCTATTCAAAACCTAAATTTAAAGATGCTGAATTGAAATAGTTGAAGTAACTATATACAACTGAACCCAAAATCAAATACAGTTGATGTCGGTTTCCATGAGAAGTTGTAAGTTTTAGAAGGGATGATGAATGAGCAGTGGCGTAACGTATACTCTGCAATCATTCGAAAAGTCACTTGTGTTTTTTTTCAAAATGCCATACATATATATGTGTATTTCCTCTTCCTCCCCCGCATCATTATATAAATTTATGCGTAGAATTTGTGTTTTTGTCACATATACTGACATATAAAAATCGTCATTTGTCACATATGTCAGTTTTAAAATTCTTAATCCCATATGATTTCTGAAGATCTGTTAAATTTCTCTAGTGCATTATATTAATTTATGCGAATTAAAAAAATTAAATAATTCCTAGAGAATATAGGTCCAAAAAAATCATGTTTTCCACATATCGCTATTTCGGAAACTAGTGATGTAAATGGCATGGACATATTAATAAAAATAAGAAATCTAAAATTGAGAAAAAAATACTGAGTTTTTACTGTTTAAAGCTTTTAAAAGAAACATTGTAATAAATTGGAAGATATCAATAACGTGCAAACTCTCTTTTTTCTTCTTTTTTTTGTTGCTTTTTTAAAAAAGTTGAAACATTATTTATGTTATTTTTTTTAAAACTTTGGTTAAAACTCTAATTTTACTCTCTCTCTTTCCCTCCTTTTGAATATTAATATTGAAATACGTATTAAAAACTTTAAATTTCAATGTTTATGCTTTTGTTGATAAATTTAGTATTTTTTTCTAGAATATTTAGTTAATTCATATTCAAATGCTGTGTTTTAGCGTTTGCATTAAAAACGTTTTACTAATAAAATTATTTATAAATAATTTTTAAATTAAACAGGAAATCGTGTAAACAACAACAGAACTCGGTATGTTTTAAAATATAGGCTTAAAATGGCAGAGTCGATTTGTGAGAGAATTTTGTTTCTAAATGTTTCATTTATATTTTACAATGTAACCTTTTCGTAACAACCACATATGTTATGCACGTAATATTAATAAAAATAAGCTGATAGATATTAATGAAGAAATATAAATTAAAATAAATTCCAGTATTAAAGAAACTTCTTACTCTTTCCCTTAACCCTTTCAAAACAATAAATGAAAGTGTTAGAAGTAAGAGAAATAAAGTGCTTGATTAGAACCCAACAATGACAGCAAAGTCTGAATTACACCTGCAAGGTAATCAATCTACATATTCGCAAATTCCTTCTGCTTAATGTTTTTATTGTTCGGAAAGCGTGGTAACTGAACGCTCAAGGTTGGGGTAAAATCTGTAACATAAACTGTTGCAAGGTTTTTCCGTAAAGGGGATAACTATGTTATCTTCGATATCACTTTCACAAAAAGCGCAGTTGAAGTCTAAGGTTACTAAAATTGTGCCAAGCAATTCAATAAGTTTTTAGCGATGGTCAATACTCAGTTCTGAAGGAAAGGTCACATTCATCATGCTAAAAGAGGGCATATACTATGAATAATTAAGTTTTTTAAAAACAAAAAGAAAAATATAGAGTAAAGGAGCACAGTACAGTCCTTGCATTTTTCTGCAAAATTTAAATCTCATTAAATTTAATATAACGGTAAAGAGAGAAAGAGAAAGAAACATGTGTGTGTGTGTGTGTGTGTGTGTGTGTGTGCGTGTGTGTGTGTGTGTGTGTGTGTGCGTGTGCGTGCGTGTGGTGAGTGTGTGTGTGTAAATTACCTGCAAAAGAAAATATACTCTTTGAATATGACAATGTTCATTTCAAACTTAGATATGGTGTTATATTTGGAAAACATTTGAAATATCTTAATTCATAGCTTCGTGATCTTTGTTGGATCATAATTCGAAGTCACAAGGCGTATTTGTAATGCCAGGCAAAAATAGAAAAAGGTTGGTTTTTTTGTCAAATTGGACAAAAATTGATAACCGAAAACTGTTAGAACATTTTAAATTGACGGTGTAATGTTAGAATCAATAATTATCCTCTACATTCATTTTAAAATGCTAAGAGTTTCAGAGGTAAATTTCTAGAGTTAAACGGTTTTTTCTTCTACTTATTTTTTTCCTGAATTATACATATATATATTTTTTAAAAACCGATAAATCATGAAAAGAAAGTTTATAAAGAGGTTATTGCTGTCCAAGTTATTGCTGTTTTTCTTCAATTCCATTTTAATAATTTTTACTTTGTTTTATAATGCTAAAAATCTTTAAACAAAGAAATCACGAAAAAATTACTAAGATTTTCTTTGTTATTATAATCCTAAGACTGAACTGTGTGTGTGTTAATTTTATTTTAGAAATAAGCTTAAATTCAATGAAAAAATCAATAAAAAGGTTTTCTGAATTTCGAATTTTGAATAGTAAATATTAATAGACAGTGCACCACTTTTTAAAAATTACATGTTGATTAGTTTATTATCAATTATCATCGCATTTTGTAACTATACGAAGAATTTTGTCGACAGAATTCGCAACTTCAAACCTCAATCAAGCGCGAGGATGTCATTTTAAGAATTTCCACACCACCATGTGAGGACTTTGAGATTTAACGTGCAACAGCCTTTCTACACGTAGATTCTTCAGTAGGACTGGGTCTCGAATTCTCGATTCCTCAGAAGCAGAGTCGTTACCATTATAAAATTATATGTTCAGTGACGCATAAAAATTGAGTGAAATTTTCGTTTTTCTCTGGTGAAATTGGATTTCCATTATTATTTCATTTAGATGAAGGAAGTTATGTTAAATTTCATATACACAAACAAAAAGGCTTTTAAACAATATACACATCAACTTTAAGACTGTTCAGCTGCTTTCGGATTAACTAGGCTTGCCTTGCCTTCCATCCTTGTCTATATAGTTCATATTTTCCTTTTTTTTAAATTAAATTACAATGCAAAAAAACAACAAATTAAACTGAGTTCTTTTTTAAGTTTAAAAATAATAATTTCGACAAAATTGTTTTTAAATTAACACTGGGTAATGGAGAAATTTTTACAGCCACTAAAGTGCAATATAAAGTGCAATGAAAGGAGATTAGAGCTCGACAGGCTGAGTGCTCCAACAGCTATGTTAAAATAAATTTTAATATTATTTAGGGACACGATAGTACATATATTATAAAATATTACTCTATATAATGAAAGTGAAGAGCTTCTTTTTACACATTATTTTATGCTCTGCATTTCATTTTTTTTTTTTAAGAAAAAAAAAGAAAGGAAAATTTGTATCAATTATAAGCTGCAAAAAATAAGACCGGAATTCTCTTATCACATTAATCAATGATCTAGTTTTTAAGATTCATTTGTACATCCTAACATTTTTCAATGTGTTTATTTTTCTCAAAAAATTGCGAAAGTACATACTTCTGTTAATTTCTTGAAGGAGTGGCATCTTTTCTGAAACTTAAGACAAAGGAGAGACGACTTTCCGAATAAATATCCTGGGGCTGTAGGCTAACAGCAAGCAGATGAAACTCAAGGTTTCACTCGCAGACAATGAGAGCGTAATGTTGCATTCATTGCAACATTAACGCTCTACTTTTTCATTCGATCTGGAGGAAAGATGGATTATCAACAAATTATTTCCTTTCACTTTCTGTGTTACACTTGAAAACATCATTTTTGTATTATAAGTGCAGATAAAGAGATATCATCAAATTACGACTGGTGGCCTTCAGCTTCAGAGCTTCCGGCAATTTTCCGCTCTCTCTTAAAAACGTGTC
>BMAO01021669.1:0-13290 GCA_019973975.1 Trichonephila clavata | reverse complement strand
TAAAGTTTATTTCTGAAGAACTTGTGTTTCTTATGGTGTTAATTAAATTTCATTTTAAACATTATTTCTTGATTCTTAATTTTATGAATTACAATTATATATTGAGATTATTCTTTCAGTGTTAGATTCACTGTATTTCCTTATGTTGAAGCAAAACTTTATAATTTTTACTGAGATTTATAATTTCTACTAATAATATGAGATTTATTTTATAACTTCTAATACTATACTTAGATTTGAAGATCATCTGTGTGTATGTGTGAGAAAAACTGTTAAAAACTCTAAATATTTCTACGAAATCTAACTCTTATGTAGTTATACTACTTACATTTGCAATATTGATAACAACATTTTTTTTTCATTCATGCAACCAAAAAACACGTAAATTCATTCAGAATAATCATGCTTGAGTTATGTTATACGAAGAGGTAATATTTTAAATTTGTATCGTAAAGTTGTGACGGATCTATACGCTTCCTTCCACTAATCACTTGGATCTTTGGCTATCAAATGAAATCAATCACAACCAACCCTTTTAGAAGAAGAAACCGTGATGTGCAGATCAGGTCGGTTATAAGTAGTATAGGTTTTCTAGATAGTTAGATGGATAGATGGAGTTACACTGAAATGAAATATGGATAATCTGACGACGAGGAGAGTTAGCTACCGATCAGTATTTAATATTATAGCGCATTTCAGCATTAAATAGTTGAAGATATTAAAGTGACTATTGGTCAGCATAGCTAAATTGTAACTCAAATATTAGAATAGGGGATTAATCCCATAAAGGAAGGATCAATATATAATAAAAGTCTTCTCATATAACTCGCGTCTCTCGTGGTTTATTCCCTATTGCTCTTACTAGAAATACCTCTTTTGTTTTAATATTAGAGTTTGTAATGCTTGTCGAATCCTACTTCCCTCTGATCCCCCTTGTCTACCCTCGGACCTGGCTAGATGTGTGGGAAGAACTGAATAATTAGTAGACATGATTCACTCCAATTATTTTATTGTCACCAAAATATCAAGCAAGCACAATAATAATCCAATTAGGAAATTTAATCAGTTTGTAGAGTGCGAAGGTGAGACACGTTAGCCTGGGGATAATATTACGGACCTCAACTGATTCCACTATAACTTATACAAGCTCAATATCAACTACGTCACACTAATAAGCTAAACTTCTATTTAAACAAGGATCATGATACCTGTACTTAAATGAAATTGAGTCCTACAGTTGAGGTCTTGAATACAATCCTCTTATACGGATTTAATCACCGTCGAGTGATCCTCTCTTAGACTTCTTCAATTGATCAACTCAGATTTGCACTTAATAATTTCACGATCCTCCACTCACCAACTAACTCTCAAAACTCTCGAATACAGAATTTATATAATATACTTAATTTGCATAATCACGTTTTCTTCCTTCGGTGAAAGTTGGTTGGTAAAATTATTGGCCCAGAAGAGTCCCCAAGGGGTTAGTCATAGACGCGTATAGATCCGTTACAAGTTGTGTTAGTTGATAATTTGTGTGTTAAACAAATAGTTGAAAAGTATTATGACAAGTCATCCTTCACTTCCTCCCACACCTCTAGCCGGAGCCGAAACTAAGTAGCACCTCTCATAAAGTATGCAGATTTTGAAGGAAGTGAAGTGCTCACATATCCCCTCGTGGTTTCTCTTTCTTTGCTTTTTTATTGTTTTGGGAAAAAATAAATGGGTTGTAACTAACAAATTTTCTTTTAAAGACATACCTAAATTAGACATTTTTTTCTAATTGAGCTAGCCGTTGAAATGAAAATGGAATGGAATGTCCTTCCTCAAAAAGTGTCCTCCCTTGTCCTCCTTTTCAATATTCTAAAACTAATCTAATCTCCGTATTCAAATATGCCAGGCCGAACTGCTATGTGCCAGTACAGAATTAATTATCGCAGATATTAATGCATTTTGTACATCCTCAGGCATCTATTTTCCATAAAACGATTCTAATATTGATGTAAACTTATTTCAGCAACATAATTTAGTCCTACTTTGAACGATTTTATCCTTCGATACAAATCACGATTTGAAGAAAAATTTATTATTTTAATAATAAGAAGAAAATTGTCAAACTTAGAAGAGACTCAAATCCGGGCATAATGGAAAAGTTTACCAAAGATGTGTAGAAGTTTTAAGAAATATGTTTCCAATGCGTCGAAGAATGGTATAAAACAAATATCACGGGAAATAGCAGTTTTCAATGGTATTTATTGACTTCACTGCAAGTAAAAATAAATTAAGCAGATATAGAAAATCGTGCTAAGTTTTTATCGAAGGAAATGCTTGATATTAAAACCAATGACAATGATCTGTTTGAAGAAATTAGAAGACTAAATGTATACTTATAAAATCTGATAATGTATAGAACAATCAGAAAGTCAGCATCGAAATTGATAAAAGATTGGTGAAAATATTTAACCATTTCAAAAATGAACACATTCCACAAGAAACTTCAGTTATTCTTGTCGGATTAGCGTTGTGCTGCCCTGGAACTAATGCAGCAATTAAGAGAGCTTTTTTCAATTGATAAATGAAATTTTTCAATGCTGATTTTGAAAATGACTTCCATTTTTCCCATCACATCAGGATTTTTTTGTAAAATGGATATCAATATTTTTTGCAAAAACCCTATTTGAAAAGGAATTCTCTCCATTAATTTAGCCTGCTAAATTAGGCAACAGGGAATTTTATTCAGGTAAATCTATGTAAATATTGGTTCTTAATGAGGCAAATTAATTTCTCAGCAATTAGAGGAAAACTATTGTTTCTAGACTTCGCCGGCTGTCTTTGATCGGAGGAACAACAAGAAATTCCTTTAAGATTTAAAGATTTTAAAACCAATTGTGTGGGGTAATTTCTGGAAGAAAATAACCAACACACTATTTAAGTTTGTTTTTATTAAGGTATTTGCATAAACGATTGGCCAAGAGGAGAAAAAATTATGCTTGTGTATATACACAAGTTTGAAGTATATTTTAAAATGCGCAGAAAGCAAAACAAACAAAGTTTCTCCTTGGGTACTTTTTCTTTTTCCTTTGAAACTTCTTTTTGAGGTTCTTTTATATTTAATCTCAGGCCTATATATATATATCTCGTTTAACACCCAACAGTAGTCGGCTAGTATGCCCTTGCCCATTCTTCCTTGATATTCGCATTCCACTTCTTTGATACATTGATGAAACCTTTTCCCCTGTTCTTCACTGACTAATCCTAAAATTTTTGAGGGAAAGTCCAAATATGAGTGAAGGAAATGTATTTTCACACTCATGGAGCAACCTAACTCTTGAAATTTCGTCAGCTAATTCATTGCAATTTTTTTATAGTCAGGATCCTTGAAATTGCCAAGAAACTTTCCGACTGCATCTTTGAAAACAATTCATGCTTTATTTTCCTTTGCTGTCATGTAAGTCTCAAAAATTCGTTATCCTTCATAAGCTGGCGAATATCTGGATCAACAAAGATTCCATCTGTAAACTTGACTTCGGATATGCCAGGATTTTTTTTAAACTCAGTAGGAGGCAAAGGCACGGGAAGTCCATGAGGAACGAGGCGTATACCTGATGGAAAATTATCAGGATAAGATATCAGCTTCTGATTTTTGCGGTGTACCTATGGATAAGGCAAGAACAAAAGCAACAATCATCAGAGTGGTTTTTTTTGTTCCGGTTCCCTCTATGTCATAGAATTTCCAAATTGCACAGCAGTCTTCTTTCCTTTGAGCCAGAAGTGTAGATCGTTGAAGCACTTTACATGGATTTTATGATGAGCCCATGAATTGTATTGGTCTCCATGCCAAAATACACGAAGCTGTTTTACATGGTCTATAATGTGTGTGTGTGTGTGCTTCTCGTGCGATTTTTATAATTAAACTATACTCACCGTGTATGTAACAAAAGTCATCTGGCAAATTTTCGCAACGTCTTGAATTCAAAGCCATGTTTCCCAAATCTGATCTTAAAAAAATACAACTCTTAAAAAGGATTCCGAGATGAATCTCCCACTTAAGCAGCGCATGCACTACAATCAATTACACATTAAAGAAACATTGAAACCAAGTACAAAATTTCAGCGTCTTACTTTTAGAATCAATCCAGACGAGTGACAGTTCCTACGTTATTAGGAAAGATAAGGATCTAAGTTAATGATTCATGCAACGCTATTGGTAGAGAAATATTGTGACAGAAAGAGAAAGAAGGCAAAGAAAAGATATCACATAATGGTAATTCTGTATGTTTCACAGAGGTTGAATGAAGTTCAGCCACGAAGGGAAGAAATTCAACACTGTAAAAAATTTTTGATAAATGTGCATACAAATCCAAGTAAAATTAAATTTTTCGAAAAAACGTGACGTGATGGAAGGTTTTTATTATTATTTCTGAAATCAGCACCAAAAAATACATTAAGTTCAGCTATCACTGTTCTTGTATTTTTTTTTCATTGTAACCCAGTGTAATGATTTTGGACAAGTCAGAAATCAAGATTGAATGTTGATACTTTAGCTGTAATATTTACCGTACAGCTCAATATGAAGGTTATATCTTGTTCTGAAATTTCCGATGTATTAGAAAATGGTATATTGACAAAAGAAATTCATTAAATGGAAAAATACTCGTTTAAGTAAATAATTAAAAAGGATGTAAGCGGTAATTTGTATATATATTTCAATTCTTTTCAGTTTTATTCGTGTTTATTCATCTCTCTCTTGTAGAGAAATTTTGATTATGTATATATATATACATATAGTGTATCTTAGTAAACTTATAAAATGTTTCAGATATTTACGTTACAATGCAATTTTTTCTAAAATTTCGTCTCATTTTGCATTTTAAAAAAATTAGTCATCTTATTATTATAGATTTAGACTATCCAAAATGTTACCTCTAATTTTAATATTTTTCTTACAATATTAAACATATATTTTACCCTAATTATAGAGTAATGTTATAAATTTCATAAAATTAAAATGTGTTCGGGATTATGAGTTATCAGTACTATGGTTGCTCTATTCTTATTGATAAAAAGTAAAAATGGGGAGCTGAAGAACAATAAATAAAATGGTCCTTTGCACAAACATTGTGGGATATGAAAGAAGCCGCTTTCCAATACAATATCAATACGTAAGATAGAGTTGAAAAAAGTGGATGTTCTAATATTTGTCTTTAGCTCTATGTATTTATGACTTTCATCTTCAACAAAGCTTCCTAATATAAAAAACAAGACTCTTCATGATCAATCATTCTTCTGTAGTTTTTTGTGATAAAGCTTTTATATTAGAAGAGCTCTTTGAGACGAATTTTGTTTTTCTTTGTTCAGAACCTAGTGTGTCTTCTATTCAACGTTCCTAACATCCTCTTCAAGTCCACTCAGTATGTTTTTAGTAGTTTACATTTTTTTCTTTGTTTGCTTAAATTCAAATATTATTTTTATTGGAGAGTAAAAATTTTGAACTTCAAACGCAAATATTTTCTTTTCATATTGTGAAGTTTTAAAAAACGTTTAAACAGGAAACCTGACAAAAAAACCTCAGAAATATTATCTTAAAAAGTACATAAATTGTTCTTTTTTTAAAATGCTGAATTACATTTTAAATATTGGTGCAAGCAAAATCCAAAGAATTTAAACGCATTCAAGAATTTACTCAGAAAGAAGCCTGGTAAGAACATATTCTAATTAACTGTGCATTCATCCCTTTTGTTTTAAAATTGTTATTGAAAAAGCCTCAGTAAATTATATAAAGGAATTAAGTCCCATAAGACACTTTTGTTTCTTTTTATGATTATTTGAAAAAGAAATTCATATGGCTAAAACAAAAGTTCATCTAAATTTCATGTATTATGTTATGATTTTATTAATTAACTAGCTGACCCGGACACGCATTACTGTAGCTTTGTTTTAATACGTTAATTCACACAATATTATTCTAAGCTATTCAGTGGAGTCAAATTAATCTTCGTTTACAATTTCGGAGAGTTGAAATTAAGTATAAAACAACATAATGATTTCAATTTTGCATTTCATTCTTATGATATTTGAGTATAGTATAATGCAGTAATTACTTACGAAGTTGTTAAGTAACTACGTATGAGAATTTAATTTTATAAATGTGGCAAATAACGTTGGTTTTTTGCAATTTTTAATTTTTTTGTTAGTTTAAAGTACAACAATAAATAATTCTAATATAACTAATCACTGTTCGGTGCACAGTATTTTTTGGCAACCCCCGGACTGGAGACAACTGGAGATTACTCTTGGTGCCCCTGAGCCGGCAGGTTCAGTCCCTGGAAGGACCATTACTTTCGTCCGGCATTATCTGGCAAAGTTATAGGAATTTCTAAAATTCGATTTCAGACTCTCGTTCACCGTCCCGAATTACATTAGAAGCGCACTTTTCCCGCACCAAGACTTAAAGGGTAAACTCCTGCCATGGTTTGCGTAATAGATGGTCGTCCTGAATTATCCGGCAAAGTTACAGTTATTTCTCAGATTGAATATCAGATTCAGATTATCCACTTTGAAATACGCCAGCAACCAAGTTTTCACTATCCAAGGCTTTTAAGGTAAGCCCCAACCGTGGTGTGTTTAAATACGGTCAACCAGCATTATCCGGCAAAGTGAAGGTTATTTTTAGAAACTGATTCGGAAATCGGATTCTACATCATAAAATACGCCATGAATTTACTTCTCGTGCATTTTGGTTTACAATATCTGCTTCCACAGACACATGAGCATTGTGACATTTTGCGAATTTTTCCCGTTTTCCGGATTCTTTACGTTTCCGGCAATAAAAAAAATTATGGTGTCATTAATTGAAATAAAAATTATCCTATGTTTTAAGTTGGACGAAATGACACAGTATGCAAAATTATATTATGATCGGTTGCGTTGAGTAGTTTCGGAGTCCATTGCGGACAAAAACTGTGACACGTAATTTTTATATAGAGAGATATATCTATAAAAATATTATGCGTTTCAAAAGGAGCCAGAACAGACATAACATCGTAAATACTTATGCAGCGTTTCTCAAGCTGTGGAGCGCACCCCTAGGGGACGTGATAACCCTACGTGGGGGGCACGAGCATATCGAAAAGTTGAGAATAAAAATTTGATATTAATTACCAATTTTCTGAAGGGAAGCAAAACAAAATACATTCTGACGTAATAAAAAATAAAAAGCACATTCTCACTGATATAATAAAGCCCTCGTGATGCTTAACAGTGTGACGTTAATATTCACTCACTCACACTGATATAATATGCTTATAAATGTATAGATACTGCACAAAGTGTTTTATAATTAATTCAGCAATTCTAAATTAAAAACAAATTTAGTAATTAACTAATGACTTCCATGTGGTCTTGAGTTATATACAAAATTTAATACTTATCTTGATAATTTGTATAGTTTAGAATTAAAGTCGTATTGCAGCTTTAGCGTCAGAGTACAATATTATTGCATTCAATACATTGTTATTGTATGAAAGGGGCGCGATGAAAATTTTGACTGAAGGTTGGGTCCCAAATACTGAAAGTTTGAGAAGCACTGACTTTAATATAATGTATGTATTCTTTAGTTAAACGCTTTTGGTACATATGTACCATCACAATGACATTGCGAGGTTTAATGCGACTTCTTCTGGAAGAATAATGATGGTTTGCAAAATAAATTTCCTTTCTTTACATATATACACATTTAAGAATACTATATACATTTTTACTTATTTTTAAAAAACAAATGTATAAGTTTTTAAACGGTGTACTTTGAATATTTTGTGGCTCTAAATTCCAATGCAAATGATTTATAAATATCTAAAATGCCTTGTATAAAGCATAAAACTGTGATAAGTAAAACTATTTTCAAACAAAACTGTTGCTGATTATTCCAAATATGTTGATTGCAGAGTTTAATTAATTTCTGATAATGTCTCTCCCAAAATGTACCTTCATTGCCTGCAAATCCACAAATAGGATCTTTTAAGGTAAAATATGATACTAAGGTAAGGTAAAATATGACAACTTGAACTCTTCGATTGATAATTATTTTTATAATTTCATTAAAGCTTAATTATAATTGTTCTAAAATTAGCTTCGATGACTTGGATTATTATTTATATCCTTAATTATAATTATTGAATATGAATCTATTTAAATAGTATATTAAGCCTTTAATCGTTTCCATGCGTGTATGTTGGAAAAATATGTTGTACGTTGGAAAGGCATGAAGATACTGAAAGTCAGATTGATTAAAACCATTTTATTTTTGGTACGCAGGACACGGATATCACATGACAGGGATAATAAGAACTACATAAAGGATATTACACATACAAACACGCACACGCACGTACAAACAAAAAGACAGAAACGCTTTGATGTGTGTTTATGAAAATACCATGTTTATAATTTTCCGTTCACTAGAACAAAAACTACAAGTATATTAGTAAAAGCAGATGCCATTACTTTATGCAAGATATATGTCATACTTTAAAGAACGTTTTACTCGAAATGTGTTTTTTTAAATACTCAAACAGGGCCAATGATTGCTAAAAAAGTTTTGAAAATATTTAACTGAAATTTTTGTTGTGTATGTTCTGTATAACAGTAAAAGTCTTTTGACTTTCAGATTTATCAATAACTGTTTCATTACAAAATTTACAGCCCCTTATGTGAATATAGCTTTTTTTTAAGAAATTTCATATAATAACTAAGATAAAGTGCTCATAGTTTTAGTAAAAATTACACTATCTCTTATCCTGAAGGTCATTTTAAAAATGAATAACATAGCAACATATCAGAATTGAAAAATTGAAAAACTTTTCATAAACTTTTGGTACAGAATGGGCCCAGGTTATGTTATTTTTTGTCAATTTTTTTCCATTTTAGTAATAATAATTTCATTTTATATTCTTAATTTTAGCATATTTTTCTTAAAATGTACTAAACAAATCTAAAAAAAAATCCCCATACCTCCATTTTTTTTAAAAAAATTGTCGCAAGTAGTTGGATATCTTAACATTGGAATCGTCGTAGCTCAAAGCGAGAAAGAATTAGAAGGGCCTTCAAGGTTCAGATGGATTGTCTATTAATGATAAGTACAAGACATATTCTTGATATTTAAATTAATATTTAAGCTGACTTGCTCCCTATAACTTAGGTAGAATTTAGATACTGGTTAGAAAGTATCTAAATTCGACTTTAGTCATGATAAAGTACATATTTTAAAAAAATATCTCATCTTTAGCTGAACCCTCTATTATCGGGTGAGATTCCGCGATAGATGTCAATGTTAATACTAAAAACATGTAGAATAAAATTCCCAAACATCACTCCAAAATTTGTGATCAAAAATAACAATTTATAATAAATTAGAAAAATTTTCAAATTGTAGATGAATGAAATTCTTTGTTTATCCTTATATTAGCCTAATAATTAAGAAAAATGAAATAAATTAATTTGTTTATATTATAAATGCCTACCAAATAGAATAAATTTAAATAGATTCGTAGAATTATATTTTTACAAATTTTTAAAAGTTAGTATGTAACAATTAGTTCCGAAACGCACAAGCAAACAAGGAGCTAATTTTCATATATACCTTTGTCTCTTTACTATATTTAACGGATTTTCAATGAATTATTTTCAAAAATGGTGTAATTTATTACGTTGTTAAGATAAATTCTTAGTTGTTATGCAGTTTATTATACAAAAAAATTTAATTTACTGAAGTAGATAATTCTCAAGAGAATGAGTCTTTTTTCAGTATCTGATTCGCTTACAATATTTAAAAGGGCGAATAAAAATATACAGAACGAACGCAAAATTCATCCTTAATTTCTCCATTTGGCTTACTCGCCATAAAACTTATTTTGTTGATACTTATTGTTCAAAAAATATTATAAATTTCTGTTGTTGATAAACATTGGTTTTAGATGTTTATTCATGAAAATTATACTCAACAATAAACTTTCATTCAAATGTAATTTTTATTTGAAAAATATATCTTTAGTCGCACTTGGTTTCATACTTGTATCATCTCAGCTAAAGAATCATACAAAATAATCTTTTTGATTTGTTTTATACATCAAATCCTTTATATTGATATTTTTTAAGTAAAAAACTACTGTATTAACAAAACTGACAAAATAAATAATAGGACAATCAAACAGTACAAGTTAAATATGGAAATGTCATTCCTGTCATATTTTACCATATTATATAGCCCAGGATTGGTGAATCAAATTAATTTATGTCTAGGAAGTCATTGAATGTCATGTCGCTCTATAATCTTCAATTCACCTGAAACAATTACCATAATGACGTCATTAGGTAGATGGCTCATTCAGTCTACTCTTATAACAGACTTAATGCACGTTATTCTAAGCGATTCAAGATCAAGCCCTTAACCGTCCTTTTTATTAATACTAATAAACAATTCGCGTAAAAAAGTATATATATACAGTTAGTATTATCCAATTACACGTCTAAACTCAGATAGTTAACCAGATTAATTGAAATAACAAATAGACATTCTATTACAAATACCAGTGGCGTAACGAAGAATATTAGGGCCTCGCTGCAAAATCAAATTTTGGGCCCCAAGCCGGACCTTACAAAGGGCAGGTTTGGGGCCCTCTGCAATGCGGAGGTTGCGGGGGTGTACGTTATGCCACTGACAAATACCCATTTACATGGTTTGAGATGAAAATTGATTAAAAAAAATTAATAATATTCAAAACAGCTAGTTATGCACGAAGAATTCAAAACTTAAAATTTTGAATTGAAATCGAGGTTTATTATTAAAACTGCTTTATCGAGACTGCTTTATTTAGATTTCCCCTTTATTAACAAATTCAAAATCAATATTTTTCTTTTTTCTAGAAATGTCAAATCTTCTTTTATTTTTGATTTTATAGCATTCGTTTTTTGCTCTCATTATAATCACAGTTTTTTTTTTGTTTTTTTTTGTGCGTGCTTTATGTATAAAGAGGAAAAGGAGGTGAGAAAAAAAATTTTATATATAATATTTTTTATATATAATATTTTTTAAAAAAATATTTTAAGAAAAAAAACCATTGAAATTCATTTAGAAGAAGAAGGAAAATATTTTTGCCGTATAGGATAAAATATTAATATATCATAAAGGACGTATACTCATAACTAAGTCATTAATTTCAGCAATAAATAATTTCAAAACTTTCCAACTCGTAATGCTTTATTTTTCAACTCCTACTATTAGCTCACTCTCTCCCTATATATATATGTGTGTGTGTGTTTATTTAAGTAGGTTTTGTTGTTTTCTTCAGTGACGGACCAGCTACGCTTGCTTCTTTTTTTTTTTTTTTTTATTTATCCACACAACATATATAAGCTATTTACAAGCGCAGCAAATTTTAAATATTTCATAATTGTGAGCTTCAAAATATTAGAGTTCTATTATTGCTCACGTCAGTGTATTACAGAGAAAAATCTCGTCAAGCTTCTTCCACAGAAAGTTCTCATCTACCGGCAAGCCAAATATTTTATATTAGGGCGCATGACCTTGGCGAGCATGCGCCAACAATATGTACATATATACCTTGTTCAAATTTTCAATAATTAATAAGATACTTTCGATTCATCTTGCAGTGGATGACACTTGATGCTATATATATAATATAGTTTTTTTTTTCAAATATAAATTTATTAATTATATTTAAAAATGAGTAAATAGTAACAAACATAAGTAATAAGCCCAACAGTATACATAGAAAAGAAAATCATTTGTTTCGTCCCTGTAGCGCAACGGATAGTCCGTTGGACTTCTAATCAAAAGATCGTGGGTTCCTGGGCTGGCCTAATTTCAGAGAATGTTGTTTCTTTTTTACTTAACTACTTTATTAGAATAATTAAATTTAAATAATGAATAAATAGTAAAAAACAAAAGAATAGTTCAACACCATATATATATATTTAAAGGAAAGTGTGGAAAATCCCTTTCTATTTTGCCACTTAATATTGGAATTCTGTCACTTAATATATATACATATTTATGCCACATGTATATACATATTTATGTTTATAATAATTATTTAACAAAAGTACTAAAATTTTTCTTTATTTATCTAAGGAGAAATTATATTTAAAAATAATTTTTAAATTACTTGTCTTTTGGACAAACACTTGATACAGCTTGAAAGTTTTGTTTTGTATTCCATCTGTTATGGAAGTCCTACAGTAGTATTAATAGATATTTCCAACCTTCAAAACAAGAGATATTTTATGCGACTTCATGGATTGTCATTCCATATGGAATAGCAACGAATTAACTGCCTGAGAATTGGCCCATGCTTGCGTTCTCTTACGACTATCATGTACAATAACAGAACTTGCTTCTTGCTAAATTATGCCATTAAAGTATTCCCTTGGCGAGATGTGCAAATTAAACGCATGCAGTATCTGCTTGCAAATGGACCTCTTCACATGTTCGAGACTCAAAATTACGAATCCATATGATATTAATTTGAATCATTAATTAAAGCAGATTTTGTCTTATGTTAAAAAGGGGTCCAAACTTAGAACTCATCCTTATTTACAAATTAAAAAATACCACAATCCTATAATTATTCATGTGATTTTAAATCACAAACCGATTGTGAGAGAGAGAGCATTTTTCAGTTATTAGGACTAATTTTTACGGATTTATTTATCTGAATATAAATTTAAGCTTACAAAAATGTTATTTTATTTTAGCTAGTGTAGCAGCCAATATATATGTTTGTGAGTGTGTGTATCCAAAAAATCTTACTCAAATTTCCTTTGTAATACTTCGATTTAACATAAGTTTGAAAAAAATATATTAATTCTCTTTTTACACGACTTATTTAATGTAATACGATATAAACCAAAATTCTACGAAAAAAATTTTACTTTACTTTGATTTTTATAACTGCCACATTAGAGACGAAAACTGTAATGCACTTTCAATTTGAATTGCCTGCCTGAATGGAGAATTTTTATGCTTTGTCTATTTTAAGTTTAATGCTTTTAAGTGAAAAGTATTTTTGATGTTTATAAAACTTAATAAAATTAAAATAATTCCTGTATAATGCATTGTTAAAGGAAATATATTTAAAAACTTATTATAGTGCTGCTGAAACATTTCATACGTTTGAAAAATCCTTCAGAACAAAATATTTCTAAGACTAAATCACTAAAAGAGAATTACGAAGTGTATATAGTTCATGTCTCTATACAAAACATAAATTAGAGTTC
>BMAO01021668.1:0-18999 GCA_019973975.1 Trichonephila clavata | reverse complement strand
TCTTGTGTATATTGATACATATGTCATGAACTGTCTGTGTATGTTATGTATGTGTATCGGTAATATAATAATTTTTACATTATCATTGACAGTATAATCATCGTTAATCATGTATTCTTCAAAACTTAGTTTTTTTTATTTATTCTTTCGAATATGTAACAAACGTTCATTTTCAATCTTTGTACATGCCAACAGTTTATTGTTTGAACATTTGACGACATTTTAAAATGTGATTATTTTTCAATCACCAATCTGTGTGAAAAGTAATTCATAGCACCAAATTTCTTACTTGTTTCTTTACGTAGATTTAAAAATTGTTTCCTTTTGCAAATTTAATTGATTATTTTTATTAATTATTTTATATTAATTAGGATTTTGATGTAATATACGCCATATTGACAGGGAGACTTTTCATGTCTGATAACTGTCATATTGGCCATTAATATAACAAGCTGAAGAAAAATGTGAACAAAAATTTGCCACTTTGATAATTAAATAGTTAAATTTATGTAGTATTATTTGTTGGATTTTATATAATTTTGATAATTAATAAAATGATATCCATATTTCTTTCTGGAAAACTATTGGATTATTGGATATTGTACAGCGGCGAATTTTTGCAATACGTTTGAAGAGGATCATATCAACGACGAAATACGATATCACGTGATTCAAATTGTTCAACGATGACCACTAGCTTTACACCAGTTTTGGGTAGCATTAAATAACTGTTCTTGAATGTTTCTTAGCAAGTGTTTGTAAGCTCGAATCACAATGTTATAGTAATGATATATTGTTCTGTGAGAATTTTGGGCAATTTATAGAATTTGATGTGTTTATGAAATAAATTTTACTACGATTGAATTATTTCTCAAATTCAATAAAAATAGTTTTTTTAGACATTTCACAAAATTAGATTTCGTATAATATTAATTTTTGAGTGAATAATTTTTAAACATGTGTATAGTACAATGTAGACCAAGTCACTAGAGGACTCTGTACAACGAATTCAAATCACTAAACTAGCCAATGTACTATTTCTCTTTTTGCGGACTCCACATCGTTGATTTATTTATTCATTTGAATTCCAACGAAATAAATGAAAAATTTGTATTCAGCAACCCAGAAATGCTAAATGACAAATTTTTGTTCACTAAACGTTACATCACACTAAAATTGTATGAAATCTTGTGTTATAATTTTTCGTACGTTATCTCCTCAATAGCCCTATTATGCTATAGCTTTGCAACCAATGAAACAAATGGATAGGGTAGTGTATTTAGTACTGGCAAAATGTCATTCAAACAACATTTTGCAGTTGCTTCATTTCAAATTCTAATGCTTTGCAATATGCGTGCAAATTTTAATCATAGTTTCCAATCAACAACGCTGGATGTAAGCTATATTCAAAATATCAATGTTATATTGAAATTCAATACATTCAATATATACCAACTGATTTATTTGCATGCGTAATTGATAAATTTCCTTTGATTCATTTCGATCATAATATGACAAATACTGCCTAACCCTATAATTCTTATTTTCTTCACCTCATGGTTCGCATTATTTTTGATGGTTCTGTAGCACAAGATTTGTGTCATATAAAATTTATTTCGTTTCATTTCATTGTTCCGTTTTTTCTTGTATATTTCATGCTTTCTTTCTTCTCTAATTTTCTTGACTTTATTTATGCAGCAACCAATATTTTGAAGTTTTGTTGGCATTGTTATTCAACAACAATGAACTACTTTCTAAACATTCCAGGAATTAATAGAAAAAAACATGGGGAATTTTTAACTAAACCAGTCGAACCTATATTGTTTACTGAAGCTGTTATGTCTGGTAGTTGTAGGATGCTTTTGTTTGGGATTAATTATGTTTTCCTAAATCCCAAATTTTGCTTTTGTAAATATATATTTTATGCTTTTTTTTAATTAAATATTAAAAGTTAAGGTATTTGCAAATGAAAAATACTATTCATATACAGAGACGTCTTAAGGCAAGGACCTCGGCCACAATGAGGGCCTCGTTCTCAACTCGTCTCTCTCGTTCTCAACTCAGCCTTAATAAGATCATGATTCGAACAATTTCAATGGTCAAATGATTATTTCCGCTTGTACTCTCCGAAAAACTAAGAATTTCAGGCAATATATCTACTGGCTATATGTGATGACCGTCGTCCATGTATAGACTTAGGCTTATGCCACCATACGCCATCATTACTCTTTCAGTCAAAAGGTGGCAGTGGGTCGAGCCGGTTTGAGGTTACTGTTTGTATGAGTATTTTGCAACGCGCGTATATGCTATGTACTGTCTTCTGTTAAGGATCACAGATGGGGCCTGCATTAGTGTAGGGGCCTGGGCCCACTTTTGCGTAGTGGCGCAGGGCCACAAAAAGTCTTAAAGACGTTCCTGTTTATATATTTGATGTATTTGAAAAATTTAAATCGTGTAAAATAGAGTAAAAACGAAAAAAATATGGTAGTAATACGTTCAATTGTTTCACCAGTGTATAAATCTCCTCCTTAGAGAGATAGAAGTGGAAAAATAGAACGCGTCAAAATGTAATGGAAAGACAAAGAATATTTCGGAAAAAAAAATGTTGAAATAGAAAAGGCAAAGGAACATGCGAACACCTACCAAAGAAATATAATGAAATAATGGAGAATTTAACTATGTCTTGATTATTTTTTTCTTTCGGGAACAAAAAAACAGAAGTATTTTTAACTATGTGGGAAATAATATTAATTTGGATTATAAAGTAAGTTTAAACAAATGTTATATATATATATATATATATAATGGTATATAACAAGGAAAAAATTAGAAATTTTAATACCTTTAAAAATTTAATTGAAGCAAAGTTACATTTAAAGTATCTTTAACATGTTAAAAATTTACAAAATTGCATTCTAAAAAACCTTTAAGATTTCAAGAAATAAGGAAGCTGTCTGGAGTTTTAGAAAATATTTATCAAAAATTGGATGAAGTCTTAAAAAAGCGAGATCAAAATACTAAATAACTCTCTGTTATTTGATTCTCCAGTCTATTCAGCTAATTTGTGTTCAACGGCTTTTCTTGGCAACGTTTCTTCCCTAAACCCCCACGAGCAAAAATATACTTTTCGCTGCTTCCATTTCAAAGTGTCATGCAGACGTGTTAAGAATCCCCCCCCCCCAAAGAACTTAGCGAATCAATTACTGACAAATATAATTGTCTGTACCATTTTTACACGATTAATTTGAATCTCTTAGGATAGTTATTGATTAAAAGTGTAAGATTGTTTGGTTTATTTTGAGGTAAAATTGATTTAAAATATTGTTTTTAGTGCTAAATTTTAATGATTAAAATTTTATTCCACTGTGTATTACTTCTTTTTTTAATATTCGTATTCTTTTGCCTTTTATTTACTATATTGAGACGTTTGCTACTTTTATATTATGTCGATTAGAATTTTGTTGATTTCTTAAAATTTTTTTTTTTCAAATGGAATTCTTTTTTGAAAATATTGATTTTGTTTTGATGATTCATGATAAAATGGTAAAGAAAAACGAAGGGGTTAAAAAAAGCACCAAGTTCATCATGGTTTGAAATAATTTTAGTTGCATTTTTGATTTTCTAGTTGGTAGCTTGTTCGATTAATTGTATCTTAAGAACTATCGCAGGTTTCTTCTTGCTCCAGTTCCGACGATACTTTTTCTGTTGTTGGTAAATTTTCATCTTTGGTATTTGAGAGCTTTTATTTACTTTAAATTTGCATTAGTTTGTGATGAAATATTTTTAATGTTTTAATGTAATGTGTGTTCTGAGTTCTAGTTACTAATCCATTTTAGTTTCTTTATTATTTATTGTCTCGGTTTCTAACAATTTGGTAAATAATAATTGTTTCAGTAAAACTATAAGCATGCTATGTTAGTAAAACATACAAATTGCATGTAAAGGGGAGGCTGGTGATATGAAAGTAAACAATAAGTAGGATCATCTTCTTAAAGAAATTATCCAATGTCTTAAAGGGTACAGGTGAACATGTTTACAAAATTAATCAGCAAAAATAGGGAAATTTTTTTTAAATATATCAAAACACGCATATCATGCATGAACAGCTAATTATTGATTCTTTAGTTTTTAGATGTTATCAAAATTGCGTATTTACGCAATATCAAGAAGTCTATAAGATTTGTTCTGAGTAGATATAAAAAATATAATTCGTATATATTATTTGACAAAATCTAACACAATGAACCAGTAAATAATAATTATACCTTTTGTATGAGATATTTATAAAAAATATTTTGAAATATTTTTATTTAAACTTCTTAGTTAAGTAAAAATAAATCATTTTTATAGGATGGACCTAAAACAAAATAATACCTTAAGTATTTATATCATTGAAAGATCTAATTTTAATTTTATATATGAATATGATATTGTAGAATGTCTTACAAACGGTAATCATCTACATAGAAGTGACAACATGATGAGTACACCGTGAACAATGAGAAAATTTTAAAAGTTCTTTTAAATCTCTATTTAATTAAACATTCAAACAAATATCTCATATTCGAGATAAAATCACAAAATAAAGTCACTTACAAAAATAATAGAATAGAGTAGCACGTACTGTATACTATATTTAGTATCTTCATCTTGAAGAAGTATTTATATCTTTCAAAGCGGGTTTATAATAGAGAATTTTAAGTATGCCAAAAATAGTAAATACAAACAAAAGGTAAAATATTTGTATAACTGTTTCTTATTGTTAAATTTACATATGGAAGTTTTGTAAGTTCAAATTCAATAATATTCGGATTGCAAAGTATAATGATATTTAAAAGTTATACAACAATGATTTTTTTATATTATTACCAAAACTGAATTTTAGATACATTAAAAACAATAAAAGAATATATTACTAAATATATTTTAAATTTCTGAATATATAGTTTTTCTTCACATTTTTGGGAACAAATCATAATTTCATTAGAATCTGAAAATGAACAGTACAATTTTTATTTAACACAAATCACGACCTGTTAATATATTATTACTTCATATGTGTGTTTAATCCCTTTTGAAGAATAATTTGAAAATAAATAAATGCCCTTAATATCGAAAGAAAAGAAAATCTGTATAGTGCATTTTAATAGCTATATAGTGCATTTTTATCAGTGCATTTTAAGACGCTAAGAATGAAGTAGAAAGCGCTTATAATAAATACGGGCCGGGTAAAAGAACTGAATGGCTAGGGGGCAATTGAAAAGGACAGAAACAGAAAGCAATTTTACTCATGTAAAATAAAGGAAAACAGAAGAAAGTCCTGAGAGAACAACAGGCATGTGTCTAACAATTATCTTCAGTCGAATAAAATGAATTTTTGGAATCCTTGTTTAAGAGGATGGAAATTTTCAGCGTGCGACAAGTCTTCTGCTTTTACACATTGTTCTTTTTGAAAAATATAACACAGTCAGTAAAAGATTGTCAGTGATGCAACTCATCACTTTTTAGCTCAACAAGACATTAGCGTATTATTTATATCGCGGAGAACTGCTTTCTTTATACATTAATATTGTTAAGGTATCCGACTACCCGAAAATTGTGAATTTTGCCAAGAATTGACAATTTTTTTTATGATTTTATTTTATAGACCATCTTATTAACTTTATAAAAATAACAAGTTTATTATTTTCCGTACACTAGAGTAAAAACTGTAAGTGTTTCAGTAAGAGCAGATGCCATTACTTTAAACAAGATGTCATACTTTAAAACTCGTTTTACTCGAAATGTATTTTTTTGAAAATGCTCAAACGAGGCCAGCGATTGCTCAAACAGTTTTGAAAATAATTAAATGAAATTTTTTTTGTATGTTCTGTAGAATAGTAGAAGTATTTTAACCTTCAGATTTATCAATCACTGGTTTATTACAAAATTTACAGTTCCTTATGTTAATATAATTACTGTTTTTTTAAGCAATTTCATATAATAACTGAGATAAAGTGCTCTAGTTTTTGTAAAAATTCAAATTCTCTTATCCTGAAGATCATTTAAAAAATGAATAGCATAGCAACAAATCAGAATTGAAAACTTGAAAACTTTTTCATTTCCTTTTGGTAGAGAATGGGCCCCGTTTATGTTATTTTTTGTAAATTTTTACCATTTATTCTCCCCCCCCCCACACACACATTTTTGTAAAAATAATTTCCTTTTATCTTCTTAATTTTAGCATATTTTTCTTAAAATTTACTAAACGAATCTAAAAACCATAAAAAAATCTCCATATCACCATTTTTTCAAAAAAAAAAAAAAAAAAATTTTTTTCGCAAGCAGTCGAATATCTTAAAAAGATGTCCGTTAAGAATGGTCTTTTTAGTGGCATGCATAGGTAATAGAACAATTTTCAGGAATATCCAAGCAGGTTTAGAAAATAAGTATTTGACGAATATCTTTTAAAATTTACTTTCGATAGAGAATTATTCCTGAAAATGCATACAAAAACTAGTGAAAAATCTGAAAGCAATTTCGGTAAATGCAAATATTCACTTGAACGTAAAGTAGTGCTGAAACAGGAACTCACTTTCCAATGACGTATTAGCTGTTATTTTCTGTTATATACCATTCTAGTGACAAGTAATGACAAAAAGATTTAATTAATTATTATTAAGCTATTTTCGATATAGTATAAAGTAATAATTATTAAGGTATTTTCACTTAGTTAATCAGTATTAAAATATTTTCAATAGTTTTATATTGTTATCAATTTATATATATAGAAACATCTACGACAGCTATATGGTACTACCTATCTAAATATCTTCAATGGTTTGTTTGCCTTCAATTCCAATAGCAATTTGTAACCATATTAGGTTCAGCATCATATTAAGTTCAAGGAATACGGATACGTTAAAATGTTCAATTTTGCAAAAAATTCAAATTTCCAGTTTTTGATTTCATAGAATAAAGCATTTATTTACCTTCATAAAACTGTCCTTATTTTGTTTCTAGGTCGCTTACAAGTCAACATATTAAAAAATTACTAAAGCGCGAAAACCGGAAGTGGGTATTTAAGTAACCGGGTGTCAGCGTTTTTAAAGCCCTTTAAACTCATTAAACAGGATTTAAATACCATATTTTTTAAAAATATGTTTTTTTAACAAACTTTTGATATAATAGAAAAAATAATTAAGCATTTTGAGAGTATTTGAAAAGGAAATCTAGAGGTATTTTTTTTTCATTCAACTTGATTTGATAAAAACTGCAAAACAAAAGTTATCTGTTTTATTTAATAAAATATTAGTGAATTATTAGCTCGTAGTATTTTTTAAATAAATATTGTAAGTAACAAAAGTAAAATTTATTTCTATAAACGTCAGAACAAAGCAAATAGATACCGTAATAAAGTTTCAGGTTTCGATAACGATAAAATTAGTACCGATTTAAATATTTCAGCTGAGAGTGAAACAAATTAATTCTTTAAAACCTACATATGTTTTAGAAAACAATGAAAAAATATTGTTTTTAACTTAGAAATTTCAAGTATTATGATTTCGTTATTATGTTGTCCTGTGTGTTTTTAAAGACAAGTTAGAGTTGTGCAAGACTCTATGTTTGGGGGTTAGCTATGAATATGACTTTAAAAGTTAAAAGACACTTCAGGGGTTCTTAGACATATTGAAATATTTCTGTGGTGAAATATTTCCGTTCCATATTGAAATATTTTCTACTGGTTTAACAATGAAAAGATTTGCAGAACTTGATGAAATTTGAGAAACAGTTTAAACGACAATCTCTGACAGTGCCAGAAAATTGCCAGAAGAAAAAAAAATAGATTAGCTAAAAAGTAAAAAAATGAGCAAACAGAAGGTATAAGCTGTTGAATTTTAAGTGAGTATTTGTGTAAATATAAAAAAAATATGTGATAAATAGTATCAAATATGCATTTTTCTCAAAATTGATTTTTTCATATATTTTGAAAATGTCAAAAATGATAACTCAAAATATTACCAATAAATATCTTTGAAACTTGGTGCCATTTTTTCATAATGTTTTCTAGGACGGGTAGTAAAATAATGATTATAAGAAGAAAAGTTTTTAAATTATGGTCTAATATTTGTGAAACATTGTTGTAAAATTTGGCAAACTTCTTCTATTGGCTGTTCAAATAGCTCTGGAATTTTTATTTACATTTGTAACCAAAAGATTTTACTACAGGACCTATTAATTTGAAACTAAATTTATGCGAATTGAGTCATAGATTTTCATGTAGAATTTTTTTGAATGTTCCTAAAATTTTTTCAAAATTCCTTATAAATTTACCAATTTTCTGAAGATTAAATAATTTATTGCAAATATTACATAAACGTCGCTTATTACATACAAGTTAAAAATGGTATAGTTTTTTTTCTAAGTGATGTTTTTTAAAAGAATGGCTCCGAATGCATTCGTATACCTGAAGTTTAACCATTCCATTTATCCTTCAAGTTCAGCAGGAATAATAATCATTAGATATAAGTTGATCGGGGTTCAAGGATTTTATGCAACATCAGTCGTAAACAACAAGGCAATTCTTTAAGAGCGATGAGTATTTATTGTGGTAAATCAATCCTTAAAATACAGGATTCAACAGCCAACTTCGTAGAATAAATATCAGAAGGATTTCACACCTTCAACAGCGCTCAGACACAATTATCAGTGTCTAACATACACGTACGTATAAGATTATTCACAAGTACCGTTCGTAATATCAAACAGCCGAGTTAATCGCTAATCTTCACGGTCAAGGCAATTTTGCTAATCGCTAATCAAAACCAAACTCACTACTCGCTGGTTGAAACCAGACTGACTGTTGAATTGAATGGGCATTGTAATGTGGGCATCTGGACTGTAAAACAGTCCTCAGTCCATATCCTGGTTGACTTTGATGTTGGGCATGGCGATGGTGAGGTTTTTCTTTCTGCTTAACAGGAATCATGGCTATTAGCTAAGACGATGGCATCCGGGGGCGAGGCAATGATTCTTCATCTGACTGCTGTAGAGATGAATTTTTTTTTGGTATGGGTGAGAGCTTAGAGCTGGCTCTCTGATTGGTCGGTGGTAGCGTGAACATAGACTCCTATTGACTGCCTGGACGCAGCGAGTATTGCTCTATTTATAGCTGTGGCCGAAATTTCGAAAAAGATGCGCTTACATCATAGATCGTGAAATTAGTGGATTTATCCACTAATTTCTAGAAGAATCTAGAGAGTCCCGAACTCGGCAAAAATGGTCGCTAACATGATCGTCGTTGCCAAAATGGTCGCCAAAAATGATGAAAACTTGGCTCTATCACCAATATTTCGCCAAGTTCCCATTAAATCGCCATTATAACGTAAGGGACGGCGTTACTTGTGAGTATTAAAATTTTATCATGAAATAAATATAGCATAGAGTAATATAAATGCATTGCACATACAAATACAAATTATTTAGATTATTTAATACAAAATTCGTAACAATATCATTTCTAACAAAATAACAATTAATACCTAGACCAACTTCATACCATCATTATTATGAAGCATCAATTTTATCAATAATTTACAGTCGTACATCTACAGTCAAAAGTAATTAAAAAAACCTCAACAGAAGTAAACGAAGATAAAAAAGGTCTATAAATAGGGAATCGCTCGACGAAACTGGGTTAGTATTGTTTTGACGGTTGGAGAATCAGTATTGTCTTAAGCTTCAGAAGAGTTGCTTCGATCAAGCGATTGTCTGTGAATACATTACGTATTTGTATTTCTAAATACTAATAGTGCTGTAGAAGGTGTGAAGACCTTCTGGAATTTATTTGGTAAATTTTACTGTTGTAACCTACACTTCTAAGGATTGCTCTTCGACAATAAATTTTCATCGTTCATGAAGAGTGGTCTTGCTCTTTGAGACTGATAGCATAAAATCCTCGAACACCGTTCTACAAAACAATATTAAGATACAAGTAACCAAAAAAAAAATCCCTGTCTCACCCATTCATCTTGCATGATAATTATCTCATAGATTTTAAAATCAATTTTAATAAAATGCTTTCAAAATTTAAAAATAAAGAACAATGAGTAAAAGAAGTTAGTATTTTCTCATTATATACATAAGTTTTTCATTCAACACACATTGTTTTGTGTATATTTGATGAATTTGAAGAACATGCATTATTAAAATTCAACGTTCTTTATTGAAGATTCTGTTATTATTTCCACGTGTGACATTCTTAATAAATGATTTTTTCAAATAAAAGCATAAAGCGTATGGAATTATGATAAATTTCTGAAATCAATATCAGATTTAAAATTCTCAAAAAAAAGTTGTATTTAATGGCATAAAAAATTCAATTAATAAAATTTCTAGAAGAAAATTTGATTACTTTATTGACAACATTTTTATGATATTTAATTTTTTTTCTTAAAACTTATTTAAAAAAAAACTTATTTAAAAAAAAACTTATTTTAAAAATAATGCCATGAAAATTCATCAGAAACGTGTTGAGTACTTTCTACACATTTTGAAGTTGTTCTCCCGTTTTTCAAAAACTTTCAACTGCACACGGTTCGATGTAAATAAAAATTCGTCGTGTAATTACGATGTATTTTTTTCTGTGAACCTAGTAACTAATTCTTCATGAGTTGCTAACAATCACTAAGCTAAACATGCAAATGTAAAATTTTTCAATTAACTCAAGGTGTAATCAATCTTCATTATTTAGTTAGATTTACAGCTTTAAACATCATTCACTGTTTGCTAGCTACAATTCGAGTTCTTTTCTAAGCAGAAGGAATTAAGGAACCTTTGAATATTCCAGTAGGGAACAACTTGCTTTTTGTGCTAAAACTGACCTAATTCTTGACTGATTTTTTATTAACATCACACTCACACAGGCAATACGAAGACTAGCGATGGACCTTGTAATTTTGAACATTAGTTACGCGAAGAGAACTACACCTGAGCTGGTACACCATTCTCAAAACTTCCACACTACGCCAAAATCTGAACCTCTACAGATTAGCGTGCATTAGTATCTCTATATATGGTGGGCATTTAGTAGTCCTAGAATTCGAGCCCCCAATTCGACATAAACAACACCGATCACGAGTTCGTGACAATGACCAGTCGGCTACCAGGTCTCAATCTCGAACTGCATACTAAGGATACAAAGTAACTTTGAATGTAGAAAATTAAATGTTGCTTCTCGATTTTAAACTTTCCTTAAATATTTGCTTATTTTAAATATAACAAAAACATGTTACAGTATCAAAAATGATCAATGCTTCTTTTTTAGTTAAGCTCGTATCAGATTAACATAATTTAAAATGAGAAAACAAACTTAATATTCAAATGAATCGGACAACTTAAAGTGTTTTTATTACGTAGGTATTTTTTCAAGGTACACACACACAGAAAGTCATTTTTTTAAAAATTTTTAACTTTGAGCATATTTATCATATTATTGAATTTTTTTATAAATATTACCGATATTTTACATAAATATCAACTCAAAAACCGGATTACATTTTTGATAATAAGTAAATTTATTTTATTTTGAAAATTATAGCATAGCCTCTATTTCAATGATTCTCAACCTTCTTCTGTTGTGATACACTGTTAACAATTTCAAAATTTGGCGGCACACTAACAATAAAATAAGTTTAAAATAATTCTACTTCTCTGTCAACTCACTATGTTCACTATGCAAAATAGCTTATGATAATAATTTTCAATGCTAAATAAAATTATAAGTATGATAAAGACGACAAGATCTTGATTGCATACTTAATTACAAATTAATCATACGAATACATTTAATATGAAATTTGAGCTGGATGATTTTTGGTAATTTTATTTATATTTAGTTGTAAAAATGATAATGCCACTCTCATTTCGTCATCTACATTTAAAAGTCTTGATCTTTTTTTTCATTTTTATCTTTGTTTATGCTGAAAATCCGAATTCAAACAAATATGATGTAGAAAATTGTAACAAGTTTCAAAGCTTTTTTACCTATTATGAGATAATCGCCTCTGATTTTAATCTAGAAGAATTAAGTGACTCTTCCGAATGTTTTGAAATTAAATCTAGATTATTACAGTTCGAAATTAGTTTTTCCTCTTCATTCAAAGTTAATTCATATACAGATGCTTCCGTTATCACAAATGGATTACAAACCCAATCCAATTTTTTTACATCCATCTATCTTGAAATAATATGTTAAATATACCACGAATACTCTTATTTTCTTTCTATAAAATAACTGATTGATTCGGTTTCGGATTTTATACTTTCCACAGAGTATAATTAATAATTTAACAAAATTTTGGCAGCACAGTGGTTGAAAATAACTGCCCTATTATTATAATACCAAATTTTATAATTTAGGTTTCGTTGTTATTAATCTTGTATTTTTCTTAGCTTATACTGTTGCACGAAATGTAAGGGATGGTTTTCTTATCATTTGTGACAACTACCAAATCAAGCACATTAGTGTGATTAAATTAGTTTTTCAGCACGTTTCAGTGCTACTGGTGGTAGTCACGTGGTATGCTGATAAATATTTGTTATGAGCGGGCGTGGCATGGGTGGTTGCGCTAATAAGGAATTTGAAGTAATGAAGACTTGCACGTAGCATTGATTGTAGTGAAATATAAGTATGAAGAAAAAAATTCCAAATGTGAAATTTTGAATATGTTCAGTTGATAATATTTATATGATCCTGAACGCATAGAAATCTGGAAGAAAGGCAATAATTATGGATGTTGCGAGGGAATTCAACCACGGCTTCATTTCAAGCAAGTAGAAGAGTACAGCAGGTTAGGATAAGCATGTCAAATACGTTGCCCACGACAAATATCGTTGCGGCCAACCAACAAGACAACAAATAACAAAAATTGTATTACAAATATCCTAGTTTAACTTTTAAATAATTTGATAAACTAAGCTCAGATATTTGTTGTACAGTTTTCTTATTATTGATAACGAACCACAGTTTTCGTCAATGAAATATTAGTAGTTGTATTGAATCGAGGGTATGATTTCCTCCATCTATAGCAAAGAATATTTTAACCAATCGATAGTAAAATAATAATACTATGCATTAGTTTTTACTGCCTTACTTTACTGCATAACATCAATTGTTCTGTTTTGAGACAAGCAAAAAAAAAGAGTTTATTTACATTTTTTTGTGATATTCTTCTTTTTTTTTTTTTTTTTGGTAAGTTAATGTTCAAGGAAAAAATATCTACTTCAGACGAAAAGCTTTCGTTAATTTGTACTAACAATTACTTATCCATTTTAGACAATTACATTCAGTGAATCTTAACTGAAACCAAGTGGTAATAATAATTATTGAAAAATTGCTGACGTGCAAAATAAAGTGTGATTTGATGTATTTTTGTGTGACACGAAAGAGTAAATAATCTTCTTAATTATAAGTCTTTGTTAACAATGTAAGCATTATGATGTTATTCACAAGGAACAAAACTTAATTAAGAAAAGAACGATAACAGCCCTCGTAACTACATATCCTGCGTCCACATGACTTTTATTTGTAAGAATTTGACCCATGGAAGGAAATAAGTTCTTCTGGGATAGAAATGCATTTTTGTAATGCTACAGTTGCTGATGACAGATACATAGTCTAAACAGCGAAGAGGAACCATCCCACCTCAGCTGGTCAAGCGGCAAATGCCATTGATAAGATATCACGAAACTCTGTTTTCAGACGTTTGAGCAGGCAGTATAATACATCCGCAGATATATTGTACGTGTCCCTTACAGGAAAGCAAAGCAACACTCATTTGCAATTATATTGAAAGCATCTAAATTAAACTGCGAGAAACTGGGCTGTGTGCTCTTCTCAAATGAGAGTAGATTCAGTTATTCATCTGTGTGCAAACCCGAACTAATCTGATGTGAAAATGAAAATGCGTATCGATCTCAAAACTTCCATGAGAAGCACCCATATAATTTATACAGAGCAATGGTAAAAGTTGGAATCTCAATAAATGGCTGCATATCACTGCGTGTGATTTCGACGTTTATCAATACATAACGAAGTTCTGCTGTCTCATATTTGTTTTTCTGAATTGCTTTCTTAAACAATTTCTGATTCTTACGCAGCATGAATGCTTGCTCATCGTCCCTAGGATTTATTCAATAATGTCATTAAATCACCTTAATTAGATAATTTAAGGGAATTAATTTAATATCTCTATTGTAATTAAATTGAGCTTTTTGCACATAGATATCCTAATGCGCATGTGTATTTTTTATTTTAAAAGATTTTCTTCTTTAGTTGTTTGTAATTCAATACTGTTAAAATAGAAAAACCGTTCTTGGCTAACGTTAATTTTTAAGTTATTTTATTTTCAATTTGAAGAAAAATGTTTCTGTGTATTCAATGCTGATTGGAGAATTCAATATAACTTTGTGAATCATCAAATTCTTTGAAAATGTATTCAAACCACAAAAGTATTCTCAAATGAATATTGTAGATTTTGTAAAAATGACGCTCTAGTTGGTGATAAATTTTTATTTCATTAAATAAATAAAAATAGACACATTCAGGTTTCAATTTGAATTCTCTCTGAAATAAGGTAAATTTATAACCATCTTTTACAACCGATAATGTCAAATCCAGAAATAACTTTTCTTCAGATAAATTGATTTTCATCATTCTCTATTTTTCTTTTTCTACCAAGTTTAGAAACTTTCAAATCAGAATTAATAAGCATAAATAGATCTGAGAGGAATTTTTTACGTTAAATTTATGCACAAATTTTCCTCATTATGGGTGCCATTATTTTCTCAGAATTTATTTTGTGGTATAAAATCAGCCGAACTTGAAATTTTGTTGAGTTTTGCTTGCAAGTTTCTGAACTATGGGGCTTTAAAATGGGTCCCCTAATGACAAATGAATGCCATGAAATTTTGATAGTAAAAAATTTTCAACTTAACATTCTGCATATTTTTTTACAGAAAAGATATATAATTTAAAGAAAAACTGAAAAAGTATTATTTGAAGAGTCTGTTCTATAAGAAGTAAACTGAAAAGTATTATCACCACTTTTTAATGCAAAATTCAAGAGTTACCCTCTTCTTTGATATCTGTAGGTAATACTTAATCACCTTACTTTGAGTTTTGTAACTTTTACTCACTAAAAATCAAATCTATTAGGGGAAATCATGAAGACGATTACCAGCCTTACAAAGTAATATGTCTTACATCTGCAGTGACCAGGTCTACATGCTTATAGAATGCATTTTTTATGATCGAGTACTTAGTATTTTTCATTAGTTTTCGGAAACTTAAATGTTATGTGTTATATTATCATTGTTTTATTTCTTTCAAGCAAATTTCTTTCGATTTTAATGAAAATGATGAAAACAAACTACAATATCCATGTTGTTGAATTCTTTTTTTAACAAATTCCTCATTTAAAAAACGTTTTAGAATCAAGTTTAATATAACTAAGTTTTATGGTTGAAATAATAAAAAAAAATAAAAGCTGCGTTAAGTTTTGAAATAGTTACTTTACCAGCCCATTGAGTGCATTTTCTATTAATCGTGCACATAGGTTTTACTTTTTATTTATTTCTTTTAAACACTTAGCAAGCAATTTTTTAGAAGATATAATCTATTTAATAAAAATTATTAACAAGTATTCATTGCTAAGTATTTTGAATATCAAATTATGCTTACAAAATTAACATAACACTTTTTAATTTTATTTAAACTGTATCCAAAACTTTCCACTTTGTCTCATATGCAAGTTGCATTCATAAAAAATCTTATTAAGAGAGAAAAACATACTTTTTAGACGCATTGTCATTGTACAATTCGTTTCTTCAGTGCTGTAATTATGAATAATGAGAGAACATTCTCTCGCCATATTAAATACTTCAGTCTTGCATTCTTTAGGAGGGAAAAAAACGAATGGACATATCTATATGAAAAATAGGATCTGCAACAAAATAAATGTGATAAGAAAGAATTTACAATAATTCAGAAAACCTACAATGGGCTCAATTTACTGCAAAATCCTTTTAGATTATTAAGCTCCTGCTACACGTTTTTAATTTTAATAAATGTGTTTCATTAATAGTAATTTGCATTAAATATACATATGTATAACATATACACTTATTTGCAGCATTTTTTTTAGTAATGCAGTTTATTTATATAAAAAGGATGTATATTTCATATAAATGACATTTGATGAATTCTTTTTTTACATAATAATGTGTGTAACCTTAAATTCTTATTTTGTACGAAATCATATTATTTATCTTATGATTAGGATATTATTCATAACACGACTTGGACCTTTCATTGTTGGAATTAATATTTCTAACAATTTTCAATGAAATTATTTGAACTTAAACTTGGTATTGTTGAATAATGGAATAGATTTCGCATTGATCAAGCTAAAAATCATTATATATTGAAAATATATTGTTACAGCTGCAGTTTATTTTACCTTTATTACAATTAAACAATTAATATATCAAATACATAATTAAATACAAGTTAATTATTGTATAAATTAACAATTAATTTAATTTAATATAATAATTTATTAAAATTACACGCAGTTATTTCTCAATTTTGTATTTTTTTTTTATTTAAACTTATGGTTAGTTATATTTTACATAAAAATTGGTTTTGTTGTTAGGATTTTTAATTCTTCACGTATGAAAAATTCATTAGTTTTAAAATATTCTTTAGCTATATTTTTTCTTAATAAAAATTACCGTAAAATACGAGTATAACGCGCACTTTTAACACAAAAAATAAGAACGAAGTTTACGGTGTGCGTTATACGCCGGGTATAAAATGATAGCTTTAAAAATAAAAAAAAGAGAGATGCATAAAAAAACTTAGACCTCTAAAAGATCTGAATAATGTTTATTTAAAAGAAATGTACCTTATTGAAATTAAATAGTTGTTTTTCTAGAAATATACTATTTTTCAAAATCTGGGGTAATACTCGAATAGATGGCTTCAAACATAAAAGCATTGCTTAGGTACATTGCAGGTTCTTTCGTTAAAAAAGGAGGGTGCGTTATGCGGCGAATATACCTTAAAATTAAAACTGCAGCTTGAAGTACAGGTGCGAGTTATACACAAGTGTGCGTCGTACGCCGGATTTTATGGTGAAAAGACTAAAAATTATTAAACTACACGAAATACTTAATTTTAGCGCGTTGGTTTTTTTTTTACATTAAGAACGTGTAAACAATTTTTATCTGTAACCCCTGCCATTATACTTTTTTCAAATAAATTTAAGTCATATCTCACTGTTTGTAATTAATAAAACTAATATAACGTAATGTGTTTTATTAGATTGTACAATAGCATCCAAAGCAAAGGAAAAAATACAAAACAAATATTTCAAACTCCCTCTAAAGATACTTAATTATTGTTTACACTGAAGAGATTGGAGCCCGTTTTCATAAATAATAGATATCTGTTGCAACAAAGAATCTCGCTGCGGTATAAGGGTCTCAGGGGTGTTAATTTTGTCTGTGGGGTCAAAATGTAAGCAATTTTCAAACAGGTTATACTTCTTTTAAATTTAAATTAAATAATCCGAATCTTTTACATGTTATTTACAAGGGTTTATGGTTTCAAAAAAGTACAAAATGTTTGAAACTTAATCATAATTTTAAAAGTTATAAGCATATGCAAATAAGAAATAATTTTGTGATAAATATTAAGTAATTTTTGCGTCGCCCACGCTATTTTCTAAAATATTAGCCTTTGATGCGTAAAATTTTATAGAATAATAAAATTATCATACTCTTTAAGCCTTAGTAATTTAGAATAATATATCTTTTGTGTTTCAAAATTTTGAAAAATATTAAACATTTTTAAAAAATTTTAAAAATATAATTTTGTTATGTTAAAAAAAAAATTGTTATATTTATTTAAATTTACTACGGTGTAATAAGGATACATTTAACTTTATAAGTCAACTTATTGCTAGTAATTAAAACTAATACTTTTAAAAATAGCATGCGCGCCGTAAAACTTAATTAATATTTCTCATAAAAATATTTATTTCATATGTTTATAGTTTTTAAATTATGATTATATTTTAAACATTTTACACTTTTCTGAAGCGCCATTCCTTTATAAATAATACGATAAAGATTCGATTATTTAGTTTAATTTCAAAGAGTTATATGTATTTGAATATAGTTTATATTTTCAGCCCTCCAGAAAAAGTTAACACTTTGAGACTCCATAAGGTGTACACAGAAAATTTTGAGTACTAAGTGCTTGTGAGTTTCCTTTTTCTGAATGGGGTTGTAAAACCCATTATTTCTAATTTTAGATTTCCTTAATTGTCTTTTCCACAAATTTCAGTTTCGCTTGTTCCACTTTTTAGAGTTTAGCTGTGACATATAATTTACTTTTTCTAAATTTTGAAAAGAAGAGGTGACTTTAGATTCCATCGCCATGCAAATTATTTTTCGGACGGCCATCAGTGAATCATAATAAATACGTGAGACCTTTACTTTCACTTATAAGATCATTCTTGTTTTTTAAATACAGCCAGTAGCTTTAATTCAATTTAAATAATGTATCATATGATTTACTACACTGTTTGTCCAAACTTAAAATTGTCACAATTATGATGTTGAACTAATATATTAGGCCATTAAGATCCATTTTCGAGGTATTATATATGAATTAGGAAGGATCGTATATATATATATATATATACTAGCTGTTACCCACCGCTTCGCTGGGTATTTCATGATGCTTTATAAATTTTTACTGCTTATATATATGTTAAAATTATTGATATCTAAGTCCTAGCATTAAGAATTCGATTGTATTGAAAAATATACTTATACCTGTAACTGTCGCCTGTTGATAAAAAAAAAAGGGCAGAAACTCATCTGAATTTGTATTTTCTAAAAATCTCTAAAATTGAAGTATAGAATGATGTTTGCTCTTTCGTAACCCAA